>PVIH01024898.1:10625-21862 GCA_004025045.1 Sigmodon hispidus | reverse complement strand
ATTAATAGAAATGAGTTAAATCAAGATGAAAGAGCTAGCTAATAATGTGCTTAAGATATGGGCCAAACAGTATAAAGAATATAAGCATGTAATTTATTTTTTGGGGGGACAAAAGCCATGGTGCACAAAACCAGGTTCTAACCGCCGTTGCGGTCCGCGCCAGGCACAAACCTCCCAGACCAAAAACAGGCCAAAAAAAACTTACTACAACAATCTCTGTCTTTTATCTTAGCCAATCTGACAGGTATAATGTGGTATCTCAAAGTTGTTTTGATTTGTATTTCTCTGATGGCTAAAGATGTGGAGCACTTTTTCAAATGCCTTTCAGTCATTCTTAATTTTTCTGCTGAGAATTCCCTTTTTAGTTCTGAATCCCATGTTTTGATTGGGTTACTGAAGGTTTTGGGCTCTAGTTTCTTGAGTTCTCTATATATTTTAGAGATCAGTCCTCTGTGATTTGTAGGGTTGGTGAAAACCTTTTCCCATTCTGTAGGCTATTGTTTTGTCTTATTGATTGTGTCCTTGGCTTTACAGAAGCTTCTCAGTTTTACAATGTTATGTTAATGTTTGCTGTTCTTAGTGTCTGTGATACTGGTGTTATATTTAGGAAGTGGTCACCTGTACCAATGTGTTGGAAGGTATTTCCCACTTTCTTTTCTATCAGGTTCAGTGTGGGTGGGTTTGTGCTGAGGTCTTTGATCCTCTTGGATTTCAGATTTGTGCAGCGTGACAGACTTGGATCTATTTGCATTTTTCTACAAAATACCAGCCAGCTATGCCAACACCATTTGTTAAAGATAGCATCTTTTTTCCACTGAGTATTTTGGCCTTCTTGTCAAAGATCAGATGTTCATAGGTTTTTGGATTTACAGCAGGATCTTCATTTTAATTCCATTGATTCACCAGTCTGTTTTTATGGCAGTACCAGGTTGTTTTCATTACTGTAGCTCTATAGTATTAATTTAAGTTGGGGATTGTAATGCCTCCTGAGGATCTTTTGTTGAGCAAAATTGTTTTGGCAATCCTGGCTTTCCTGTTATTCCAAATGAAATTGAGTATTGTTCTTTGAAAGTCTGTAAAAAAATGTGCTGGGATTTTGATGGGAAGTACATTGAATCTGTAGATTGTTTTTGGTAGGACTGCCATTTTACTATGTTGATCCTACCTAACCAGGAACATGAGAGATCTTCCCATTTTCTGATATACTCTTCAATGTCTTTCTTCAGAGATTTAAAGTTTTTGTCAAATAGATCTGTTATTTCTTTGGTTATAGTTACATTGAAGTATTTAATAATATTTGCAGCTGTTATAAAGGGTGATGTCTACCTTATTTCCTTTTCAGTTCTTTTATCTTTAGTGCATAGGAGGGCTACTGATTTCTTTGGGGTAATCTTGTACCCTACTACATTGCTGAAGGTGTTTATCAGTTGTGGAAGTTTCCTGGTAGAATTTTGTGGGTCACTTTTGTATGTAATCATATCATCTGAAAATATAGTTTCACTTCACCTTTTCCACTTTGTATCCCCTTAATCTCTTTTCATTCTCTCATGGCTTTAGAGAACTATACTTTGAAAACTATATTGAATAGATAAGGGAAGAGAGGACAGCCTTGTGTAGTTCCTGATTTTAGTGGGATTGCTTTGAGTTTGATGTTGGCTGTTGGCTTCTTGTAAATTGCCCTTATTAAATATAGATATTTTCTCTGTCTTCCTGGTCTCTTTGGTACTTTTATCATAAAGGAGTGTTGAATTTTGTCAAAGGCTTTTTCAGCATCAAAGGATATAATCACGTAGTTTTTTTTTCAGTTTGTTTATATGATGGATGACATTCACTGTTTTTTGTATGTTGAACCATCCCTACATTTCTTGGATTAAGCCAACTTGATTGTGGTATATGATATTTTTTATATGTTGTTGTATATAGATTGCCAGAATTTTGTTGAGAATTTTTACATCAATATTCATGAGGGAAATTGGTGTGTAATTCTCTTTCTTTGTTGCTTCATTGAGTGGCTTGGGGATTAGGGTAATTGTAGCCTCATAAAAAGAGTTTGGCAATATTCTTTTAGTTTTTGCTGTATGAAACAGTTTTAGAAGTATTGGTAGTAGTTCTTCTTTAAATGTCTGGTAGAATTCTGCACTAAAACCATCTGGACCTGGACTTTTTCTTGAGAGACTTTTAATGACAGCTTCAATTTCCTTCAGGGTTATAAGTCTGTTTAGATAATTAATCTGATCTTGATTTAATTTAAATTTGGTAAATGGTACCTGTCCAAAAAGCTGTCCATTTCTTCTAGGTTTTTCATTTTTGTAGAGTAAAGATTTTCAAAGTATGACCTGATAATTCTCTGGATTTCCTGGGGGGGGGGTCTGTTGTTATGTCCCCCTTTTTATTTCTGATTTTGTTGATTTGAGTACTCTCTCTCTCTGCTTTTTGGTTAGTTTGGATAAGGGTTTATCTATCTTGTTGATTTTCTCAAAGAATCAACTCTTTGATTCATTGGTTCTTTGTATTGTTCTTGTTTCAATTGTGTTGATTTCAGCTCTAAGTTTGATTATTTCTTGCTGTGTATTCCTTGTAGGTGAGTTTGCTTCTAATTGTTCTGAAGTTTTAAGCTGCTCATTTAGTTCTCCAGTGTGGGATTTCTGTAGTTATTTCATATAGGCATCTAGGGCTATGAATTTTCCTCTTAAGACTTTTTCATTTTGCCCAACAAGTTAGGATACATTGTGGATTCATTTTCATGAAATTATAGAAAGATTTTGATTTCTTTCTTAATTTCTTCCTTGACCCAGAGGTGGTTCAGTTGAGTGATGTTTAGTTTCCATGAGTTTGTAGGCTTTCTGTGATTTTTGATGTTATTGAAATCTAACTTTAGGCCCTGTTGGTCCGATATGATACAAGGGATTATTTCCTCTTTTTTTTTGCATTTATTGATATTTGCTTTATGTCCAATTATGTGCTCAATTTTAGAGAATGTTCCATTTGGTACTGAGAAACACATATATTTCTTTGAGCTTGGATGGAAGCTTCTGTAAATATCTATTAAATCCATTTGCATCATAACTTCTGTTACATTCTTTATTTCTCTGTTATATCTCTGTCTGGTTGACCTAACCAAAGGTGAAAGTGAGGTAATGAAGTCTTCCACTATTAGGGTGTAACAATTGCTGTGGGATTTGAGGTTTAGTAATGATTTTTTTTACATAGATAGGTGCCGTTTTATTAGGGGTATAAACATTCAGGATTGAAATCTCTTCTTGATTAACTTTTCCTGAGATGAGTAAGTAATGTTCATCCTGGTCTCTTTTAATTGATTTTAGTTTGAAGTCTACTTTGTTAAATATTAGGATGGCAACACCACCTTGTTTCTTAGTGCCATTTGATTAGAACAGCTTCTTCCAACCTTTTGGTCTCATCCTGTGTCTGTCTCTAAAGTTGAGGTATGTTTCTTCTATGCAGCAGAAGAATGGCTTCTGTTTTTGTATCCATTGTGCTAGTGTACATCTTTTTATAGGTGAATTGAGTCTATTGATATTAAGGAATATTAGTGTCCACTGATTGATACTTCTTGTTATTTTTGGTGGTAGCTTGTATGTATTTCCTTCCTTTAGGCTTTTTTATGTGAGATTATCAATTGTTTGTGGTTTCATTAGTGTATATGACATGCTTAGGTTGGAGTTTTTCCCTCTAATGCTTTTTGAAGGGCCGGATTTGTGGACAGGTATTGCTCAAGTCTGACTTTGTCATGAAATATCTTGTTAATACATCTATGGTAATTGATAGTTATGCTGGGTATTGTAGTCTAGGTTGGCCTTTTCTTTTGCATTTCTTAATTTTTTTCTTTGTTCTGTATGTTTTGTGGATCAATTATTTTGTGGTGAACAATTTTTTTTGAGGGGGGTGTCAAATCTATTTGGTGTCCTGTAAGCTTCTTGTATCTTTATAGGCATTTCCTTTTTTTTTGTTGGGAAACTTTTCTTCTGTGATTTTATGAAATACATTATCTGTGCCTTTGAGGTGTTAATCTTCTCTTTCTTCTAATCCTATTATTATCATTTTAGGTCTTTTCATGGTGTCCTAAATTTCATGAACATTTTGTGTTATGGCTTTTTTGGTTTTAGTGTTTTTCTGACTGATATATCTATTTCCACTATTGAGTCTTCCACTCCAGAAGAGACTCTTTCATCTCTTGGATTCTGTTGATTATGCATGTATCTGTAGTTCTAGTTTTTTCTTCAGATTTTCTATTTCTACCTTTGCCTCATTTTGTGACTTTTTTTTAATTGCTTCCATTTTACTCTTTAGTTCCTGGAATGTTTCTTTCATTTTTTGGTTTTCCTTTCCTTGCTTTTCTTTGTTTTTATTTTTTCAAAGAGTTGTTTATCTCTTCTTTTTTGTTTGTATTTTCTTCTATTTATTTAAGGGAATTTTTATACCCTTTTTAAAAACTTCTGTAATCTTCATAAAGGTGTTTTTACTATTGTTTCCTCCTGTTTTCTCTTCATTGCTCTGTTCAGTTCTTAGTGTTGTAGAACCACCAGTTTCTTATGGTGTTTCCTTGTTGTTTTTTATATTGTTATATGTATTCTTACACTGGTGTCTGCCCATGGCTTTAGTGGTTCACATTTAGTGAGCTCCTAGTCACTTGTGCATAGAGAGCTTGTATATATCCTGTCTGCTCTGACCAAGGGGTCTGCTTGATTTTTGACTCTGCTATGGACATGGTTCTGTGTTTTAAAGGGCCTGATTGTCTATCATGATGCAGCTCATCCTGTAGGCAGGGCCTAGCCATGGGATATCACTCTGTTGTGGGTCATTGTGGGAGTCCCCTCACAGCTAAAGCCTAGGACCAGTCTCTGATTCCACTTTGGACACAGGTCTGAGTTTCAAAGGCATCAGTGTGTCTCTGATGACCCAGTTTGCCCTGGAGGTGGGGGTTGGCCTTGGGAGGTCCTCTCTGTTAGGGATTGCTGGCCGTGACTCCTCATAGCTAAAGCCCAGGGTTTGTCTGCTAGGAAGAGTCTGAGATCAGAACCTTAAGTGTGGCCCTGGCTCCAGAGAAGGATTCTCTGGATGAGCAATCCAGGAGCTGGAATCTGCTTACTTCTGATTCTGCTCTGGACATGGGTCTGAGTTTCAAAAAAAGTCACATCTTTATATTTTAAAAACTTGTAAAGTAGAAGCACATACAGAAGACCCTTAAACAAACACCTTTTTCAACAAAAGCATTACTTACAAGAAAGGCAATTTAGGTAAGATTTCTTTTGCTGTGATTAAACACAATGACAAAAAGCAAATTATGGACTAATGAGTTTGTTCCATATTACACTCCAAATTAATGTCTGTCATAAAAGTCAGGGCAAGAACTGGAACAAGACAAGAACAGGAACTGATACAAGAGCTGTGGAAGACTGGTGCCTACTGGTGTTCTTTTTTGTTTGGTCATCCTGATTTTATATATATATCTCAAGACCACCTGCCAAGGGGTAGAACCTCCCTCAGCAAGGGATCTTACTTGTCAATCCTTAATCAGAAAATATTCTCACAAGCTTGCCTTTAGGCTAATATGGTGGGGTCATTTTCTCAGTTAAGCTTCTCTCTTCTCAGATATGTCCAAAAGGAAGTCAAGTTGACCAACCAGAGTAGCACAACAAGAGTCCATAAAATGGTCTCATCAGTGGCAGTTTCTAAGATGAGATGAAATATTACTCAGATGAAAACAGGTGCATTTTGTTCAGAGGAGGGACTGCATTCACGAAAAGTTAGAAGCAGTCAGAATATAGACCTGTGAAAGAAATTTAGCAAATTTCAATGGTAGAAGGTATAATGAGTTGTAGTCATATTTTTCCTGTCACACACCATACTGTCAGCAACAGAGAACTTAGATTTTGTTTCAAGTATTGTTTTAGAACTTCAGTGGTGTTTAATTAAGATTAAAATTGATAAGGTACATATAAAACTCAAGTCACCTGTAGCTGTGTGTCATCATAACCAGAAAAGTATTGTACTAAAGCAGAACAAGTTATTTACCTCCCAGTCTCTAAAAAGAATGTTTCCTTGCTTGTATACTTCCAGGCTAACACTGAAAATAAAAACACAGTCCAATAACATAGCACATGAGGTTTTCTTGGCATTTTATCAGATTATGTGTTGCTCAGAAGTTGGAGAATGGTTGTGGAGCAAGAGAATTGCTACCATGTCTCACATCTGGTTAACTGTTTTCTTAGATGAGGACTGTACTATAGCTGGGATCACTGCAATATTATACATCAGCTCCCTGGCACCCCCCTATTTCATTTTGTGATTTGTGACTGATTTATTATGCTATTTGATACCCTTTTTCTTTTTTCAGAAAAGACGGAGCTACTTAGAGCTACTTTTCATTTTCTCATTAAATGAAAAATTTCTGTCTTTGCACCTTAATAGTAATGGCTGTCAGACTTAAGAACAATTAATATTGAGTATAGACAATAATCTAGCAGTCAGGGTATATGTCAAGCCATAATTCTGAGTGCTGTATCCCACTTTGTATCAGAATGCTTTTTGATGTTTTATGATATTTTCTCCTAACTCTCTTTTGTGCCTCATAAAAAGTCCAACAGAAAGACATCCAAAATATGGTTCATCACAACTAATGATATCTTTATGTACAAAACAACTCACAAATTGTTGAATGGAATTCAGTGTCTTACCTTGTTCTCTGTACACAGTAGCCACTGTGAACATAGTGAATGAATGAAACCTTGGTTATATGTTTTTATGAATCTTTTAATTTCATCATTTCTCCAGACTTTATGCTTATAATTTTTAAAGATGTAATTTAATGCTATGCTAATTTTTTAAAACTTCAATTTATCATTCTTATAAAATTTAATTGTGTGAAGCACAAAAAGTTTATTTTCAAATTTAATTCATAAAGTATTCATTCATTTTTTCTTTTTCTCTTGGTCTGAAGTAAGTCTCTTATGATTTTGATACTCGGTTTTAGTTTTTCATTCTATAAATGAAAGGTGCTATGTGATTAAATGGAAACTAGGAAAAAAAATCAAGAGATGAATCAGAGTTTGACTTTCTACTCTCTAGAATAAATTAAAGTTAAGAATTATCTAATCAGCATTTATTTTCAGAGGTACACTGAGCATTAGCGGCTCTTTTCCTCTCTAGCCTTTCTGCACAACTTTCATTATTTTGGTCCTGTGATAATCTCTGATTTTCAAGATTATTGTTTTCAACAATAGCTTAGAGAAACATGTGAGAAGAGGTTTCTGCAAGTGATTCCTGGTCCAGAGAAGGCTAAATTTTCTCAAGTCAGATAGTTTGAAAACAGACAACAAACAGCAACATCTGAGCCCTAAGGACGCCAAATAGGAAAAAAAGAAAAACAGTAGTGACCAGCTTAGTTACCTGCATTTTGAGCTATATCCTGAAAAGCTTGGTACCTTACCTGTCTACACTGATTGAGAATCTCTATATTACTTCAGTTATATTCAATCATCCTTCCTGCCAAAATCCATCCAATTATACTCATCCAAAAGTTCCTGGGATTCACTATATTTCTTTCTTCTTTCCTTCCTTCCTTCTTTCTTTTCTATCTTCTTTTTTTACAGAGGCAGGGTACATGTGTGTGTGTGTGTGTGTGTGTGTGTGTGTGAGAGAGAGAGAGAGAGAGAGAGAGAGAGAGAGAGAGAGAGAGAGAGTGAGACTTCCCTGTTTCCCTGATTCATTTAGGTAGAAGGAAGTAAATACTGAGTTGTACTTTATTTTTTATATGTTTGTAAAAATACATGTGCATATTTGCAGGTATCCATATGTATCCTGGTATTCTGTGCGTATATGTCACTACATATTTATGAAGGTTATAAGGTCATATTCAAGTGTTTTTCTTCAGGAACTAATCACTTTTTCTTTCCTTTTCTTTTTTCTTCTTTCATTCATTTCTTCCTTCCATGCTTCCTTCCTTTCTTCTTTCCTTTCACAGTTTCTTAATGGCCTGGAAGTTGCCATCAAATAAACGAAGTTTGGAATCAATAGGTACCTGTCTCTGCCTCCTCTACACTGAGATTACAAGTCTGAGTTGCTATGTCTGTTTATTTTATATGACTTCTGAAAATTAAACTCAGTTCCCTCTACTAACAAATGAAACATTTTAATGACTGAGCTATATACCTACCCTGCCATAGACTTTAATTTATTAAGATACATTGAAACATAATCCCCCAAAGTAATGTGAAAAACCAAATCTATTGTGTATAAATTACTTTTTTTATGTTGTTGGACATCAAATTGCTTCCATACTTACCTCTTTTACAAAGTTTTGCAATTTACAAAGAATGTGCAGCTTAAGATTATTTCAGTAAATATCTAATAATGCTATAGTGGATTTACTGTTTTTGAAAATCTTTATCTTGAAATGCCACAGAGAGTGGTCTACTACTCTGGTCAATGCTTCTTGTTTTCCTGAAGACTGAGATTTTGACTGAGATAAGATGAAATTTCAGCATGGGTTTGGTTTGCATTTCTTGGAAGGCTAGTGATCTTGAACATCCCTCCCCACCACATGTTTACTGGCCATTTATATTTCATCTTCTGAGGTTTGTTTGTTCATTATTCCATTTATTAATTATTTGATTTTTTGCTTTATTTTTTCTGTTCTTTTATTCTGATCCATAAAAAAAGTTGTATATAGGAAGTGAAATTATCTAGGGCTTCATGGAACTGATTGTAGCTGAGGGGACAAGAGGAGGCAAGGTACAGGTTGGGGGAAAGTAAGACAAATAAATAATGTGCATGTGTAAAAACTTAATTAAAAATTCTGTTTTCTGGCTTGTCAGTATAGTTATCTAATAATTTAATAATTTTGCATATGAGCATATGGCAAGGTCAATGCATTTTGTTCCATTTTTCTTAAGTTTATAACTGTTATCTGTGGTTGACTTTTTTCAGTGAAATATAGAATTTTTCTTTTATTTTGTTTATCATTTTTAAGGGTGTAATTGGTATTGAATGCTTATCCAAAAGAATCTTTGAAAAACTCTCAGACTTGGATAAGTCTCAGTATCTTCTTATCTTTGATTTAAATTTATAGACACTTGAAGATTTTACAGGAGGCAAAAAGAATGAACAAAAATGGTGTGGTTCTACTCTGTGTCACATTTGCCACAGCATAGATAGTTTTTAACAGATGCTGAAAGAATAGGCATGTGATTTTTAATCAGACACCAACAATAACCACCATATAAATATGTTTCTATCTCTATACAAGATGAGTAACTCCTTATTTTCTCTCTTTGATTGGCTGGATTTTGTTGATGTTTTATTTGTTTTCTATCTTTACCTCTCAATGTGGTACTTTATTTCTGAATTCAGAGTTAGACTCCAATAAATTTGTTTAGCTAGTTGAGAGAGACTGTTAGTAGAACTTGGACGATATTACATATTTGATAATGCATACTAGGTTAGATATTATTTACTCTCATATGTGCTTATTTTCTGTGCAATAAAAAAATGGTGTGCTGAGCTCATTCAGGATTTATGAGATCCTCAATGCTGATGTTAAAGATTTTGTAATCAATTAGGAACAGTTGGTGAGTGCAAGTACACAAACAGCTTGTAGTTACTATCACACATCCCCAGCTGGTCCTTCTAACTCACCTTGTGGGCTCTTCCGTTTCTCCATATTTATGTTGCTTCTTTCCCCAGCTCTATGAGAAAGTTTGAAAGAATAGAAGTATTCAAACATATGTTTATTTTTGTTCAGTGAAGCAGGGAGCATAAACCATAGTTCACTCTAACTATTTAATTAGCTTAAAGATCCCACATTTTTGATAACATAACTTATAATATTGGATTGATTTAATAGGCATTTAGATGTTGTTTGATTTCAAAATTAAGCTTCATTATTTTTATTTATTGTTAATGTACTTGGTTATATTTTGATTATTTTGCTACATTAACTCAAACAATTTTGATTTCATCAAAAGTATAACTGCATAACAAAGTGTTAACACAAATCTTAATACAGACTAAGAACATGGTAAAATTGTTGATAAACACCTAGGATTTTAGTTAGATTTTTCTCACTGATCATGATAGAAACTTTGTCCCTGTCCTTCTGGTCTTAACCACCAATAAATTTCATTCAGTATACACCTGTGCCTAACTTTCAGAAATGTTTTCTTTTGAAAGTTCCCTGCTCAATATTGGACGTATGCAAAAGAAGTACTACACTGAGGCTAAACCTTCCTGATTATAATGAATCTGGAACCTTAAAAAGTGCTGAAATATGTACTTGTATCTTTCAGTCTGTTTTAGCACCTTCCTTAAATGGAGAAAGGTTCTCATACACTTTAATAATTTTTGAATTAAAGAATTTCAAAAATTGTATTTTTTTGACATCATTATCCTCCCATTTGAGGAAGACATGATATCTAAAATTATAAAATATTTCCATGGAGTTGCCTTGTACCTTGAAAGGCATTCATGACTGTCAGATCCTTGGGACTGAGAATATTCTCTAACAATGTCATGTAATGAAAGGAATAGCATGTACTGTTTAGGAGGGGTTAGTAACCCAGTTTTATTTGTTACTAATCTTTATACTCACTTTTCTTTGATTTTCAAGAATGATAGCTTTCATTTCAGGCCTGAACATGCAACAATTAGCATTTAGTTTTGTGCAGAAACCAGCTGTTTTTTCAACAACATGGCACTCACGTCTGCATTTGCCTCTTTTGATAAAGCATAAATAGGTATCTTTCATTTCTGCTTTAACTGTGAAGAGAAAGAAAACCATCAAAGAAATTATTGCATTATTTTACTTACCCTATAGACCTAAATCTGGAATAAATCAATTGTTGTTATAAAAATATAACATTCATCTATTGTGATATTAGCTTCAAAATTTATTGTCTGTATTTTACTTGAGATAATAGTTTTGTGGGGTTTTTTTGCTTTGTTTAATTAACAGATTTCTGTCCAATTATTACTGATAGGTTTAATCATTAGGTGCTCATACTTATATTACATTAAAATGCTCAATTATTGGGTCAGTGGGACCATAGGACTGTCTGCTCCCTGCCCAGGGAGGAGATGGGCAGTTGCAGAGAAGAAAAATGACCAGATGTGTTGGGAGGGGGAAGAGACCTTGAATAAGGATATATAGGGAAAGCTGAACACAAAGAAAATATATGTGTAGCAATCTTATTTGTATTTCTACCCTTGATAAGCCATGCTTA
>PVIH01024898.1:0-10525 GCA_004025045.1 Sigmodon hispidus | reverse complement strand
GCTCAATTGTACATTTTAAGATTTATGAGGTGTACACCAAAAATTTTTCTTTCCTTCATGCTCTTTCTGCTTATTTGCTTTGTTAAATCAGCTTTATTGAAGTATGCTGACATACAAAGACATGTCTGATTCATACATACAATGAAATGAATAATTGAAGCTCACTCAAACAATATATATCCCATGTCTTCAAATATTTTCTTTCTAATTCCAAATAAACCAAAGCATTTACATATCTTTGTCTTTCACATACAAAGTAGTAAAATTAGTTAATAGTGATTATTTTACCATCGAATACAACCTGAGTATCATTTGACTTACTTTTATGGAAGATGAAAATAATCAGCAGACTTTGAAGTAAGAAGGTTTCTTTGAACATGTACAAAGATCTAAAGTACTGGTAGGGGATAGTGGGTTGCAAGAAGGACAAGCATTGTCATACAAGACTACCCTTAGGGACATCATAAAAAAGAAGTTAAATTAATCATTTCTTTATTCTCTATCTTTGGAGTATTTTATAACGTGCTCAAAACTGCAGGATCATAACTTATAACAACTGGTTAACTAATCAACCTTTGAGAACAAGGCTACTGCTTCACCTATTTAGGTTTTATTCTATTTTCTAAAAGTCCCATAGTATGGTAAACTCTCAAAGTAAAATAAGAAAAATAATGGAAAGTTATGAGACATCAACTAAGAAAGTATGTTTACAATTTTCGTCCCCTTTCATAGCATCCAAGCAAGGTGGAAATGATGGTGCTGATAACTCAATATATTCATGTTTTCTGTTTTCAGTGAACCCTAGTTAGCCATACTATCTCTGTTAGTTTGGGAAGAAAGAGGTTCTGAAAAATAAATTAAACCCATATTTTCTCTCTCTCTCTCTCTCTCTCTCTCTCTCTCTCTCTCTCTCTCTCTCTCTCTCTCTCTCTTTCTCTCTCTCTCTCTCTCTTTTACTCTGTCCTGTCCCCCTCCCTCTCCACTTCTCCATTTCTTTCTGCTTCTGTGTGTATGTGTGTGTGCATGCACACACACACACACACACACACAAGCTGGGGATGAAATCCAGGGTTTTGGGGTCTTGTGCATGTTATCAGTTTGCTATTGAGATACATCACCAGTCCAATAAGAAATTTTTAACATTTATCTTACGCCACATGATACCACTGCTCTACTGCATAAATTAATTATGGTTCTTTATTTATATGATCTAGAGAGATGGTGTTTATTGCCTTTAATGTCAGAGAGAATAATTTCACTTGTTTAAAAAAAATGCATCCTCAAATTACACTGTCCTACATGAGGGTGATAAGCATGTATTTTGACTTAATTAGAATTTACAAATAACAAGTTGACAGCTGTCAAGCATCAGTATGAGAAAAAGAATAGCATTATTTACGTGGGAATATAAATTTGCATTCCTCCACCAGTAACAAAAATAACAAATAGCTTCTCTCTAGATAACAGCTACTGTTCCATATTAAAATTCATATTTGTGCACAAGAAGGAATTGCAAATTTCTCAACTTCTAGATAAAACTATCCACACATACCATATCTCTTGGGGGTTTTAAGAGTACTGAAAATGTCATGAAGAACTTTACATATTTTTTTCCAATGTAGAGACATAAGAGACACACATAAATCATGAGAGTAAAACTGGAGTTAATATTTAATTATACAAACACAGCTGTGCTAAATGCCAGCATGCTTTCCAGAGGAAATTAGGAAGGGGGCACAGGAGGGATAATAAGGAAGGAACAAAATGACGTAATTTAAAATTGTAAAATATATTTCAAAGCTTTTGATAGTTAACCTTAAATTTAACATAATGTGATATATTAATAATTGTGATTTAATGTTTAATTGGCTTATAAAATATTCAAATTTGTTGATTTTTGTTCCAGTTGTTATCTTGAGGTGTTGTTTTGCTATTTTGTCCAAGTGATTATTCTGTCTCAGAATTTAAGTACTTAGAACTATAGGTATATATCACTTGATCTAACTTCAGACCACATTACCCTTTTGTGAAAAATAATTATGTGAAGATTTTTAGTCCATTCAAACTGCATTATTGATAAAACTCTCGGTTTTCTTTCTGCTGCTATGGAATGGAGTCTAAGGTCAAAATCCACCAGTTCAAAGACTTCTTGTTTGCTTGCTAAACTAGTTTCCTTATTTTTTTTCCTAAGCTGATTGGAAATGATTGCAGTATTTTTACATAAACAAAAAAACCTAGCTGTACTGTCTTAAGTAGTTTGAAATGTGTCAAGACATTTCTTTCCCTGCACCTCCTCAAAATTCTTTCCCTGGGCTGCTCATCCAAAGTCAGAATAATAAGTTCAATGGGTAAGAAAGGAAAGTATACAGTCCAAGCACATAAAACTCAAGAAACTAAACAATAGTATCAAAGAAGATGTCCTTTCTATAAAATGAGATGTTATTGCTTTCAAAGGCTTTCAATGTAATTTAAAACTAATTATAATAACAATTTTATTTTTTTTGCTATTTTCTCATTACTCCAGAAGTATTATATATCTATATTTCATTAATCTTTTTGAAAACTCTATTATACAGATACAATTAATATACTTAATTTACAAATGAATTAAATAAAATGAGTTTAAATAATAGATATATAATCAACAGAGACAGAAATAAAATCTGAATTTAGATATTAGTAACTTCCAAGATTATGCTCATTTTGTTGTTAATGTTAATTGATTTGTTCACAATTATTTAATCAAAAACTCATTTTTTTTTAATTTTCTCACAGTGATATGACTCATAGGGAACAATGCCATGAGTCTTGTACTTATGATACGCTCTGGGGACTTTATCCAACTACTACCTTGGCTACTGAATAACCTACCCATGCCCTGTTGTCATCTAACAAGATTTTACTCTTCTGAAACATTTGTTATCTCAATTGGTTGTCCCGCTTTACCTGTGCACAACAGATCCAGAAAGCCAAGGAAAATAAAGAGAAGAACTGGCAGCTTCATGATGAAGAGTCAGTGACAGCAGAGGTGCTGGTGTCTTTAAGGAAGAGAAAGATGGACAATTTTACCTCCTCTGTCTCTGCCTGCTGAGCAATGGATTCAGTCATTCAAGTTTATCAAGTTAGCCCTCTGTTTATAGGTGCCTAGGGCAAAAGGCTGAGACATCCTTTCTCTTTCATCTTGGGGACATAAAACTATTGTTACTGTCAGTTAGTGATTTTGTGAAGTAAGAATTTTCCAAAGAAAGGCATATATCATTGGATATATTCCATGGGATTTCTGGGAAATATAGACTTAACTTAATCTTTGCTTTTCCCCCTGCTTTTTAAACACCAGTGCATGGTATAAATCAAGTGCAAAACTTTCAAGAGCCAAAAAACTCTTTACATTTTTGTATCCGAATTTACTAGTCACTAGACTGTATCCTCTCCTTGTAACATGGTGAAATAAATCATTCTTTGCTGCCTGTTTGTACCATACACAATGTAGATTTCAGAGTATAATTTATGAGAATCACACAATGAAAGAGAGCTAATCCTCCTCACAGAGCTAATAAATAGGTATGTTATCTGTTTATAAGACGTTAAGTACTAATATTGACAATAAAAATTAATTACTCAAATGTTTCTGTAATATTCTGTTATTAATTATTGTTTGTGAAAGGAGTTTTGGCAACAGATCAAACCACTTTGTTTTGTCTTGCTACAAATTTCTTAAAGTGTGAGAAATAATAAAAATGTTAGGAATGAACCTCATAAACTTTTAAAAAGAAGTTAAAATTAATTTGATGATTAATTTGTAGGAATCAACTTCTGATCTCTGTGAGGATAATGAAAGTTCTAATAAAAATTTAAAATGCCATGAACCTAGTTATGTTTAATTGCTAATTAAGCACTGTAACCTCAGATGGTAGAAGATTATTAAATGATTGTTATAATGGCAACAAATTTCTAGAGTCACTTTCTTAAATGGATTTATATTTTATAAATGTAAAATATAGCATGCTTTTGTCTCTAACTAGTGTTGGGTTTAGAAAAGTATCAGTAGGCCTTACCTAGAGGTACAGGGTTGTAAACACAGTTTCTCATGAAGGTGAGGCCGCTCAAGTCCTGCCTGGGTTAGAGTAAATTCCAAACTCATGGTGGTAAAATAACACTGTCTCAAACAGGCAGAGCATGACTGCTCAGTACATACTTATTGCTAAGTCTGACAACCACATTTCAATTCCTGAAATATGCATGATAAATGGAAAGAATCAACTTCTTCAGGTTGTCTTATGATATCCATAAGATATCCATACAGATACAAACAAATAAAACAACATACACCATCTCCCCAAAAGCACATACCACATATACTATGTGCATGACATAAATCACACTCACAATTCTACATACACTACACACCACATTCACATAACACACCATATATAAACACACTACAAACAAACCACACATACTAATACAAAATACTACACACAACACACACACTCACCCCCCAAGTAAAATGTAAAAATTATTGGAATGTGTATATAACCTTAGAATGTTGCATAGAATGAGACAGAATGTAGGGGCAATTTTTAGTGCTCGTTAGAAGAAAGAATCATCATTTAAAGAAATACAAGAGCTCAAGGCTAGAACATAGCTAAATGACACAGTGCCTCATTTTTGCATTGATGGCCTCTGGCAGTGGAGTGGGTGAGGAAAGACTTGTTTTCTTTAAGGGTCTGGCCACAGGGAGTTTAATTATGCTCCAGTAAGTAAATCAGCAACATGAATGGGCGTTTGTGTAAATGGGGAGATCATGAGAGTGGGTATGAATCTGAGAGGACTGATAACTGAGGTTGATGGGGTGCATGATGTAAAATCTCCAAATAATAAATAAATACATATAAATATATATAAAAAGAAAAATATTGCTATTTAGTACTCCAGAAAAGAAGCATTATTTAAACAAGTATTATCATTTGAAGAAAAATAGAAGCTTAAATTTTCTGACACATAAAGTTAATTTTAGTTAAAATCTATTACCAATGTTAAATACTTGTTAAAATAAAGGCAAGATTTTGTAGATAAGAGCATATAAATTTGATTTTTGTTCATGAAAATTCTTGTTTCTTATGTGGAAAAGTTTTGCCTTTTCATATTGCAAATTTACAAATATTATTTTAGTAGAATATTTCTGCTAAAATATTGCTTTGTCCATTTTAAATTATAATAAGCTATTTTAATTAGAATAAAGTCTCATTTTGTATCCATGTCTATTTTAATAATTGTTGTATGACGTTTCTGGCCCAGACTTTTAGGCATAGCTCTGAGATTTGGAAAATGCAGTTTCTTGGATGAGAGGGAGAAGCTACAATTGTTTATTGTTATAAACATAAACACTTACAACACAGTTAGAAATTACACTAGCTTAGGAACATGGTAGCAGTAGACTCTCTGGGTTTCATGGCCTCTCTACCCATATGTTCTACTTCTTAGAGTCTCCAGGACTTTGATCATGAGCTTAAACCCACCTCTGTCGTTCCTGTCAAATTCCTAAATTTTTCATTGCCAAAATTTCCTCATTTTGCATTTTCTTTATTGTTCTACTTCCATCTGCAGGTCCTGAAAAGTTTTATTCCTTTCCTTCAACTGTTAGTTTTTTAAAAGGATTTATGCATTTTCTCTGGTTGTTTATTTTGTTTTCCCATGTATCTTGAAGGGATTTGCTCTTTTCTTCCTTTAAGGGCATCTATCATCTTCAGATAGTTGGTTTTAAGGTTTTTGTCTTGTGTTTCTACTATGTTGGAATAATCAGGACCTGCTGGGTATCTTTATGGATCTCCACCTCATATACTGAGACACACACGGTTCTCTTGGTGAACCAAGGCTCTCTATTTTGGCTTTCTATCTAGACAAATGTTTTTGGTGATTCCCATCTCTAATTCTCATGATTTGAGTTTATAGGTGGGCTACATGATTATCCAGATTTCTGTGTTCTGTGTATGGCATGTGGCCTCACTCTTTCATACAGCAGGTGCTCTGTCTGCTGAGCCATGGCCTTAGTAGCTTTCATAGACAGGAGACTGCATTGTAAGTTGACCAGTGATTTATCAAATTTTTATAACAAATAAAATGTTGCTTATTGCAGTTATAATTTTTGTCTTCAATGATATATTTTGAGTATATGTTTTTAATTAAATTGTTGGTATAATTGATCAATTGTGTTGTTGGAATAATCAAAAACAATGAATCTATATTTCCTTTACCTTTGGCCAATAATGGCTTTATTTTTCTTTTGTCACAAATCTTGCTTTTTTTCATTTGTAAGGGTAGAATTTATACATGATTAATTTTTTACAAGAATATATATTCAATTTCAAAATATAAAAAAATTAGAAATATACTAATATTATTTTTAAGGTGATATTTTACCTTTAGAGTAAATCAAGCTTCCATAAATCTTGCCACAGTATTACATTTATTATATTTTCATGTACATTAATTACAATTGCCAGATGTTGCTAATATCATTATTCCTTATATATTTAATAATTATTTCTCACTACTTACAGAAAACTGTCTTGAAATGTCTTTCATTATATTGTCAATACTTCTTTCTGTTCTAAAGTCTCACAACCTCTACTCTTCCTTTTCATTTTCATATGAAAATATAGGTGATAAGTATGTTTTCTGCCTTCTTAGTTACCTTTGTTTTTATTTACCCTGTTGAGGACTGAACCTAGAGCTTCTCATATATTAATCAAATTCTGCATTTTTGAGTTATATGACATAACATCTCTAAGATGCTTTATCTATATTGTCAGAGCAATACTCTTTATTTTTATAGATGAAAAGACTTCCAGAATATGTCCTATATACATTCTAAAGAGATTTGCTTTGTTTAAAAACTACTTTTCCCCTGAAAGTATAACTGTCTCTTTTATTTTTGTTTGTATCTATGTATTAATTCCACTGTTATACATGTTATTCCAATCCTTGCTGCTGGGATAAAGAATAGAGCGTATTAATATGGGAATTTCTAAGTTAGTCTTCCATGGAATTTCCAGTATGGCCTATGAATTAGGAGGAATTAACTTTTCTGTGACCAGAATCCCTATGACTCTATACATTCATTAATTACTTTTAACAATGTAGTTTTCATATAGAAAGGTGTGTTTAATGAGTGTACAAATCAACAAATGTAGTTAATTTATTATTTAATTTATTTCATAAATATTTTTTAATATTTTATTTTTAGTTATTTATTTCTTGTTTAATAGAAATAGGATTGAATTTTATATAATATGAATTCTTTATTACAATTTTAATCATTCAGCCTTACTTCAAATATATTTTTTTAAAATTCTGTAGAATGTAGTATTATGAGCAGACACAATATTTTTAATAGTTCAAACAAATTTTGCTTTGCAATATTTTCTTTTAATAGCAATCAGTGTGGTCAGCAGGAAATATCCTTGTCATGTTCCTAGTCTTTTTTTTTTGTCACAAATAAGACTTTTATTTGTCACTATTAAAAATCTGGATTTCAAACAGATTCTTGGACTGGTGTTCATATCCATCAGCTCGTTCAACTTTAGCACCTGTCTCATCTCCAGTAGTTTTTCCAGAACTACCACCCTCACCATGGAGCTCCATGAGTTTTCCCAACTCAAACTTAGGCTTCTTCAGCATTTTTACTTTTGTAACGAAGACATCATGAAGAGGATAAATGGACTGGCAAGCCTTTTCTATGTCTTTCCCGATGCTGTCTGGAATCAATTTATTAACCACTTCCTTCAAGTCATTTGTCTACACTTCTCGGGTCATGATTTCCATCATCTTCTTCCGGATCTGGCGGACCTGCTGATGCTGTGCATAGGAAGTCTTGGTATCTGGTTGTTTCGTTTTTTAGTGAAACCCACACAGAACAGACGGAGCAAATAACCATCAGTTGTCTTGACATCAACATGAGCTTCAATCATGGTCTGCCACTTTTGACCATGGAACACATTTTGTCCCGGGTGAGATCCATGCCATGGAAGTTAGTCAGACAGTTTTTTGCCCTGAACATCCTCAGTAATTAGCTTGAATTTTCTAAATGTAACTTCATAATTTTGTAGATCAGCAAGACTCACTACAAACACCCGACCCTTGAGGCCATCAGATGCAATTTTGGTTCCTTGGGTCCTTGTGACTAGTGTTTTCCCGATGCTTCTAATGTTGAACATAGCCGGAGCTTTCACATCATACCAATCTTTCTTCGAAAATGGATCAACCACTTTCTTCTTGGCTCCCTTCTTGCTGCCTTTCGTCAGGCGCTTGTTCTTGCCGACCGCCATGGTGCTGCAGGGAGAGCCAAAAGGCATTCCTAGTCTTAAGAATAAGGTATTCAGCTCATTATAAGAATGAGGGGAGGGGCTGGAGAGATGGCTCAGCGGTTAAGAGCACTGTCTGCTCTTCCAGAGGAACCGGGTTCGATTCCCAGCACCCACATGGCAGCTAACAACTGTCTGTAGTTTCAGTTCCAGGCAAACACCAAGGCAAATAAATAAATAAATAATAAATAAAGTTTAAAAAAAAAAAAGAATGAGGGGAGCTGTAGGTTTTTTTATACACATACTTTATTTTATTTCTCAGTAACAAAATGGTTTTCACTTGAATGGATGTTACATTTTTTTGCAAAATTTGCCTGCAACTATTGAATTTTATTTAAACAAATACAGGGAATTTCTCAGCATGATTTATCAGCATCCAATTAAAATTTTGCTTTATTATAATATGTTGAAGATTATTTTCTCTTCTTTCATTCATTAATTAATTCCCTTTTTCTTCATTTTCTTTTTTTGGTAGTTGCTGCTGGTATGGTTTTCTTTTTTTCTCATTTAAAAAAAATTTATATAAAAACTGTTTTTTTCCCATATATACCCTTGCTTCTTCTCCCATACCTCGTTCCAGTCCCTCCCATTTCTCTCTCAGCCTCCCCCAACTCTATCCCCCTACATTCCCCAAGGAGGGCAAGGAGTCTCAAGGTGTATCAGTTTAGTCTGGTATATCCAGTTGAGGTAGACTCTATTCTCTCATCCCAGTATTAAAATTGGTTTAGGTGTTTTTCTGTAAAATGAGTTTCAAGACGCCAATTAATGCACATGAACATAGTGTGAGCCTACTCCACTAGGTTCCACATACTGCCCATGCTGTTTGACAGTCATCTACCTTTAAAGGGTTTAGTTCCTTTCTCTGAAGTTTCCTCAGTGGCTGTTTGATTGAGTGAGCATCCAATAGTGCCAGTAAACAGTGGGTATTGCTTCCATGATCCCAAGCCCTTTGCTCATATACACTCTCCACTCTCTCCTCAGCTGGATCAGGAGCTTGACCTGGTGCTTAGCTATGAATCTCTGCTTCTGCCTCTATCCATTGCTGGATAAGGTTCTATAATGACACATGATGGTTTTTTATTTGATTATAGGGGAAATCCTGTTTAGACTTTCTTTTTTTTTGTATTTCTTTTTTTTCCTTCTTTATTTTGTATTTATCAAAAAAAACAGTAAAAAGAATTTAAAATGCAGAAGAGTTAACAATAACTATACAGAGGATAAGAATCATAAGCATGGCTTATCAAGGGTGGAAATGGAAATAAGATTTCTACACATATATTTTCTTTGTGTTCAGCTTTCCCTCTGAATTTTTTTTTCCATCCCTGTATATCCTTATTCAAGGTCTCTTCCCCCTCCCACCACATCTGCTCATTTTTCTTCTCTGCAACTCCCCATCCCTTCCCTTGGCAGGGAGCAGACAGTCCTATGGTCCCACTGACCCAATAATGCTTGGAACAGTCTTCACTCCTGGCCAAATCCAGTTTTGTCCCCCCTCCCTCAAGAGTGAGTCAGGTGTTCCTATAGTTGGACTGGGGTTTGAAGGGTCAGTCCAGGGTGGTTCTGATCCCAAGCTCTTCAGTGGTTGTGGTTTGCCGCTTGGGCATGTTTGGCTTTTTTTCTTGTTTGTTTAGAGACCACTAGTGAGTGAGTACATCCCCTGCTTATCTCTCTGAGTTTGTGAGACTTCGCTCAGGAGGATATTCTCCAAATCCATCCATTTGCCTATGAATTTTAGGATATCACTTTTTCTTACTGCTGAGTAGTATTCCATTGTGTAGTTGTACCACAGTTTGTTAATCCATTCTTCAGTTGAGGGACATCTAGGTTGTTTCCAGGTTCTTGCTATTACAAATAATGTTGCTATGAACATAGTTGAGCTAATACCTTTGGAGTGTGAATGTGCCTCTTTAGGGTATACACCCAGAAGTGGTATTGCTGGATCCTTGGGGAGATTGATTCTCAATTTTCTGAGAAACCTCCATATTGTATTCCAAAGTGGCTGAACAAGCTTACAATCCCACCAACAATGGAGGAGTGTTCCCTTTGCTCCGCATCCTCTCCAGCATAGGCTGTCATCTGTGCCTTTTATATTAGCCAATCTAACAGGTGTTAGGTGGTATCTCAAAGTTGTTTTGATTTGCATTTCTCTGATGGCTAAAGAT
>PVIH01024897.1:0-21763 GCA_004025045.1 Sigmodon hispidus | reverse complement strand
ATGCGGGACTTCCTCCAAGCTATGAGACAATCAAAGAGGAGTATGGGGTGACTGAGCTGGGAGAACCCCACAACTCAGCTGTGGTGAGAACCACTGTGATCAACATGCCCAGAGAGGTGGCTGTACCTGACCATGTGGTCTGGTCCCTGTTCAACACACTCTTCTTGAATTTCTGTTGCCTGGGTTTCATTGCCTATGCCTACTCTGTGAAGTCCAGGGACAGGAAGATGGTGGGTGATGTGGTTGGAGCCCAGGCCTATGCCTCCACTGCCAAGTGCCTGAACATCAGCGCCTTGATCTTCAGCCTCCTACTGGTCATTGTCTGTATCATTATTGTCTCCACCACCTCTGTGGCAGTTTTTCAAGCCTTTTCACAAAAAATGCCACATTCTGGATTCTAGTCCTGCCCTGTGCTCACAGTCCACAGCTGCCCACCCCAGGCCAAGGCCTTGACCTTTTGTGTACCCTGCACATATGCAAATGTTATCTTCTTCCATCTGTCCCCAGTGGATTCAATAAAGTGCACATGATGACAACCTGAAAAAAAAAAAAAATAATATTCCACAACATCATGAAGGTGTTTCCAGGATTTTTTTTTTCCCCACACTATCTCTGTAGACAGTCTACCTACTTCTCAATAGTTCTAAAACAGATCTCAGGACTAAGTTTTGTGGAATCTGATCAACTTAGCATGAGTCCCATGTCTACCCCTGAGCCAATTCTAATGACCAGAATAATGCAGTCCCCTTTTTTATTTGTGCTGAGTCACATCTGTCTCCTTAGACAGGGGCAGACACACTTGGTTCTTAGTAGAGTTATCCAAAGAAATGTAGATAGAACAGGGCAGGGTGACCCAATGAGTCCCTGATTCTGTCTCTCGAAGCAATTTCCAGAAAGCAAAGTGCTCCTATTAGGGACTGGGTGGTAGTGGGAACGGATAGTTGACAAGCATGCTATTTGACATTTCAAATGTGGCCTGTGTTGGCTGTGACAGTTTGGAAGTCATGTTCTGCAAGTGGTACTCACCCACATGGCTTGGAGTTTTATGGTTTCTTATTTTCTTTCTTCTATTAATTTTTTTTAAACTTCTTGGAATTAGTCCTTAAGAAAAAGAGGAACCAAAAATGCCACAGGATGATTCAAAACAGACAGACAGAAAATTAGCATTCTGGTGACAGTTTTTCTGTCCTATGATACCGTCTCATGTTGAGTAACATTCTCAGGGCTTTTCTGATTTTTATGATAATGAGTTTGTTACTAGTAAAGAAACCAATACTTATCTGACTCAGGAAGACACCCAGAGCCTCTCTAGTACAGAGCATGGGCGACTCAATCTAAGCCCCATGTCACATGTGCACACACACACAGAGACACACACATACATAAATAAAGATAAAATATATAACATGTATTTTTTTATTTGGGGGAGCTGTGAGTCATACAGATATGCCATTATGTAAGTAGCTAAATTTCAGTTGTTGAACATTTAGGTTACTTTTAATTTTTTATTCTGAATGGAGGGTCATTTTCCATACATATCTCTGGCATTGGCTTTAGGATGAATTCTTAGATTCACTGGTTCAAAGGGATTGCTAAATTTTTAGATTAATTTTGCATGTATGTGCATGTGCACACACTTGTGTGCATTGATACACGTGTACCTGAGTGTGCCACAGTGCACGCAGAAGTCAGAGAACAGATGTTGGGGGTCGGTTCTCTCCTTCGCCTATGTGGGTTAAGCTTAAGCTCAGCTGCAATCATACTACCCAATAATCCATCTCACCAGCCTGGAGTGTGAGTTTTTAATGTTCAGTACCTATTGTCAAATGGTTCTAAAAGGTGGGTGAATCCCCATTTTGCTGCACTATGTCTCTCCTCAGAGGTGACTAGTCATGACTTAGATGTGTCTCTTTTCCCCGGAGATGGGGACTTTTTCAAACTATAAGTCACTGAGTATTCAGTTGGCTTCATGCAAATGCAGTGGTTTAAAAAAAGTTCTTCAATCCAGATGTGGTGGCACACATTTGTAATCCCAGCACTCAGATACAGAGTAGGGAGGGTTATGAGTTCAAAGTTAGCCTGGGTTACATCAGGAGACCCAGACTCAAAAAGCTAAAACTACCATTACCAAAATGTCTCAGTAATAATTTTTATCTCTACCATCATCATTACCCGCATTCAGAGAGTCCTGCACTGTTTTGCCCTTTGTGTGAGACTTGCCAGAGACCCGATGCAGCACTGCAAAAGAACCATCTTCATTATCTGGGAACAGGCAAGTCCATCACTGGTGGGAGTGATGCATTGATTTCCCAAGGACTGTGACATCACAGACCTGCAGCCATGACTATAAGTGGCGTTGTCAACCAACATGGAGCCCAACTTCCCTTTGTGTGGAAATCCCCTGCTAAAGGCCTTGCTTTTGGGGATCCAGGTCAGTTGCTTTGTGAGCTAGGTTGGGTCCCAACTGGATAAGGTCAGTGGCCTATACATATACATCAGTTGGAGTCCAAACAAAAGCTTCAGAGTAGATCTAAAATTTGAAACAGTGGGAAACAAGCAGAAAGCATCTAAGCCTAGTTTTGGAAGGGGAGTCACCAGGAAAGACCTGTATCTGGATGCATCCAGGGTAAACCACCCTAGGAAGATTCAGTAAAGGGTGTGTCCAGTCTTTTGAAATTGGGACATGACCTTGCTGTCTATGGCATTTACAAAAGCAAGTGATTAAAGGCCACAAAGTCCTCTTAATAAACAAGAGGGCAGAAGGCAGTAGCAGAGGGTATACAATGACTGCCTCTGGCCCTTCCTGCACATGGGCTTGCATACTTTCACACACACACACACACATTCACACACACACACAGTGTGTGTATGTGTGTGTAGAGGTGGGTGAGGAGGTGCCACTTGCTGGTTTGTTTTGAGTGCAAATATGCAAATAAAAAAGAAAAAATGCTACAGACTGGGGGATGGGGGCAAATGTTTATAACTCTAGAACTTAGGAAGTAGATGCAGAGGGCAGCATTTGAAGTCAACATGATTCACGTAGCAAGACCCTACCTTAAAAACCTCAAATCCAGTCTATTAAAAACTTGTTACTATGGGTTGCCGCAGGAACGTGGTTAGCACATGCAGATACAATTCTCTCCGCTTGCCTTGACAAAGAGGGCATAAGAGCCTCAGGGAGTCAAGAACTGTGGAGAACCCCTGATGACCACTCCTAATGCTGAGTACTATGTTTGTTCCTCAGGGGCCTCCGTAGTCACAACAGGCTCTTACCATGAGCCTTCTTTCTCTTAGGGAGGCTTCTCATCCTCATTCTTTCATCTGGACACCCTTTTTCCACCCCACTCCCATGGGAGATTTCTTGTTTGAGAGAGGCGCCCATTAACAAAAAGCTACCTTGAATACTTTACTATGCTTTTAGCTGCCATGTGGGTGCTGGGAATCGAACCCGGGTCCTCTGGAAGAGCAGACGGTGCTCTTAACCGCTGAGCCATCTCTCCAGCCCCTACTATGCTTTTAAAGGGATGTGTTATTTCCCCTAATCTTTCTGACTATACTATTGTTGAACACATAGTCCTGTCTACCTGTGGGGCATTGTTTATTCACCCCGTGGGAAATTCCAGCCCCATTTTTGGAATGCACACCCCAGATGCATGTCTACGGGAGCCCAAACTTGAACCCCACCCTCTATGCTTCCACAGTCTATGGGTCCCCACGGAGCAGTTATTAGTAGGTTTTCTGCAGTCTCCCTTCTTGATTTTTCTCTGCCCCTTTTGACCACTTGCTCACATCTCCATGGATTTCAACTCTTCCTGTGACTAAGTTCCACTTTCTAAGAACCTACTAAATGAATGACTATGACTTATTAGTCAGAACTAAAATTGGTCTGTGACAAGGGTTTAGCAAGAACTCAACTGCAGTGTTCTTGGTAGCCTGGTTCCTGTTTGAAATTCACCAACATGGCAGAATGCCCACATGCCAGTCAGGAGGCAGCAATCGGGGCTTGTAAGTGAGATGAAAGGTCTTTGGCCTTGCCCATGCAAGCTAAAGCCTAGAGGAATCTGATGGGGACGAACAAGATGGCTGAACTGGTAAAGGTGTTCATAGCCAAACTCAAGGACCTGAGTTCAGTTCCCAGGACCTATATGGTGGAAAGAGAGAAGCAATTTCTTTACGTTGTTCTCAGACTTCCACTGGGGCACCCTAGTACGTGTGGGCCCACACATAGGGACACAAGCACATATAAAACAACCAGCCATGATGTGAAACAATCAAAAACATTTGAGAGCCGTTATTCTAGGATTTGGAAAGTCAAATTGCCCCACTCTGGGGCAGTTTGCATTTCTATATCCCCAATATAGTCAGCTACTGTTAGCATTAGAGTCATTCCAACTCTGCACTTTTAGATCACTGTGAGTTACCTCCATTGCACTTTGGACAGCTGGCATCTGTTAACATTCGAATTGCTGTTTTGACCTCCAGATGCCTAGATCTCCTTTCTTTCATTCAGCAAACATCCATTGAGGCTCAAATATATTAGGCATGTTTTAGCTCAGGACACACCACAGCAATCCTAGCAGCATGGAGCTTATGGTCCCACCGCCCCAGCTTCATGGAGTTTACCATCAATTGTCTCAGCTGCATGAAGTTTACAGTCCAGCATCCCAGCTGCATGGAGCTTATGGTCCATCGCCAAAAGGACACCAGAGTTGCAGAGATGGTTCAGCAAGTAAAGTGTTTGCACAAGAGCCTGAGTTCAAATTCTCAAGACCTACATAAAAGCTGGACCAGATCCAATATCTATAATTCCATTGTACCTACGGAAGACAAAGGCAGAGGACAGGGGAATTCTCAGAAGCTCAGGGCCAGCTAGTCTGGAGCATGAAGTAGAAAAAGAATAAAAATGCCTTGTCTCAAACAAGGTGAGAAGGAGGCAAGAACTGACATCCAAGATTGTTCTTCCATCTCCACACAACCCCCCCCACATACACACACACACACACACACACACACACACACACACACACACACACACACACGGCCATAAAAACATGAACACACACACAAAGACATGGAACAAACTGCAAAGTACTCATGAGGTGTTTACAAAAATAAACTTTAGATGCTTACAAAAAAACCCCACAGGAATGGAGGTGGTGTATGCAGGGGGGGTTGTGAGTTCAAGAACAGCTTGGGGCCACCTGAAAACTTGTCTCTCAAAGATAAATAAATGGCTAAAATGAACAAGGTTCCAAGTTTGAGAATGACAAAGGATGCCCTGCTCTAATACACTGTCAGGAAGAGAATGCCAGCTAGGATTCTGATAGTTCAGCAACAGAAAACATACGAGCAACACAGCAGAAGAAAATCCGGGCAAGGAAGGGTGGGTGAGAACCAGGGAACCTCGGGATTAAGGGTGAGTACAGTCCTCTTAATGTCTCATGCACAGGATGTGTCAACTCCAACCATTTCCTCTTCCTGGTTCATTTGGGTCCAAGATTCATGGAGACACAGAGCAGGGTAAGTTAACAGTTGATCTAAGCGCACATGGGGTGTCAGGAAAATGGGGTCCTATGGCAGGACCCCCTTACACTACACAAATAGTATGAACTTCCACCATCCCCTCTGCCTTCTCTGGCAAAGTTAGGTCAGGCTAACTTCTTTCCAGGGAGCGCACAGGACTTTGGGCTGGCCAATGAAGCAAGCTACTGGAGGTAAGGAGGTGGAGGGAGGCATTCTGGGAACAGTTGTAATATTTTCCTTTTTAAAAAATTATTTATTATGTATACAGTAGACAGAAGAGGGTACCAGATGTCATCCTAGATGGTTGTGAACCACCATGTGGTGGCTGGGAATTGAACTCAGGACCTCTAGAAGAACGGTCAGTGCTCTAAACCTCTGAGCCATCTCTCTAACCGATAATTTTTTTCTTAAGCATTTATTTATTTGCCTGGTGTGGTAGCAGACGTTCTTAAATCCAGCACTCAGGAGAGAGGTAGATGGATTTCTGTGAGTTCAAGGCCACCCTGGTCTACATAAAGAGTTTCAGGCCAGCCAGAGCCACATAGAGAGATCTTGTCTCAAGACAAATACTCTATTTTTTTAAAAATTTTTTATTTGTGTGTGTATGTGTGTGTGCATACTTCAATATTTTTACTTCTGCTTAGCATGAGAATTCACTGCAGGGGCAAGATGGTCCATGTGCACTAGTCAGAATCAGAACCAACGTTAGAAATTCATTGAAAGGAAAGTCTCCAAAGAAGGGCATGCTAGACATAGCCCTGGATCAACAGTAAACACTGGTTACCACCTGCTGAGTCAAAGTGACAGTTGATCTCTACTGTCACCTGGATGGAATCTACAGTCACCGTGGTAATTGTCCTCAAGGCATGCTCCTGAGGGCCTATCCAGAATGGGTTCACTGAGGTGGGAAGTCCCACATTAGATGTGGGCAGCATCCTCTTCTGTATTGATATCCCTGACTGAATAAAAAAAAAAGAGAAAGCGAGCTAAGGACCAGCATTCATCATCCTTTGCTTCCGGATTTTGAATACCATGTGACCAGTGCTTCATGCCCCTGCTGCTGTGCCCTCCTCACAGACATGAACCCAAAGAAACCCTTCGTCTTAGGGTTTTTATTGCTGTGAAGAGACATCATGATCATGGCAACTCTAAAGGAAAAACATTTAGTTGGGTGTTGGTAAGTCACTGCAAGTAGTTTCAGAGCTTTGGTCCATTTTCATCATGACAAGGAGCATGGCGGCTACAGGCAGACATGGTGCTGAGCTGAGGGGCTACATTTTGCAGACTATAGGAAGTCAATTGACACACTGGGTGATAACCTGAATATAGGAAACCTCAAAGCCCATCCCCATAGTGACACACTTCCTCTAACAAGACCACACCCACTCCAAGGAAGCCCCGCCCACTAATGCCACTCCCTATGAGATTACAGGGGCTAATTATATTCAAACTACTACACTCTTTCTTTCTTAAATTGTTTTTGTCAGGCATCCTGTCACAGCCCTGAGAAAAGTCACTAATACAGTCAAGAATGGAGGGGACCTCCTTGAAGAATTCCTCAGGGGACCTTTCTGCTGCTGGGACTATCTGGTTTGAGATGAGAGGACCAGCCTGGACCAACCGATGCTACAAGGAGTGAGAAGAAAGACAGTGAACCCACTGCTGATGGAAGCTTCAGGTCCAAGTGCAGTGTGGGGAGAATCAAACTTAAGTCTCCTGTAATAGCAGTCCACACCCTGTCTTAGTCAGGGTTTCTAGACACCATGGCCACTGCAACTCTTATAAAGGAAAGCATTTAATTGACGCTGGTTTACAGTTTCAGAGGTTCAGTCCATCATCATCATGGTGGTATATAGATCCAGGGGCAATGAGGAGGGTGTGGGGAGACTCAGGGTGAGCTGTCCTCTGTTCTAATTACTGGAAGCCACAGGGTTAATTCTTCAACCTACTTTCCAGGCCTTTCTGCTGCCAGAAGGCCATATGGTCTCACTGGGTCTCTCTGTCACCCTAGATATATTATAGCAGGCTGGGCAGGGGGAGTATCACATGGTATCTTGCTCTAGAACCAGAGTTACAATTCACAGTTACACTGGAAGAGGGGGTTCAGGGTCCCTTCTTTCTGGTAGCTTGCAAAATGGAGATTCTTGACAGAACATTCAGACACCATTCAGTTCCCTGCTTGGCAACACTTAGGGACTGAATTTTGACACTGATACCACCAAATTCCAAAGGCTGTAGTCCTGAGTCCAGAAGATGCTGGTCAGTATTTGTCATGGATGGTTAATAGTGTTGCTGACTGACTTGGTTACTCATTATCTGAAAATTCCAAAAGAGAGTCTCAAAAGAGGAAAGAGCAGAGCCTGGACAGATGGCTCAGGGCTTACGTGAAAAGGGCTCCAAAGGGAGTGGTCCTATGGGAGGTGTGGTTTTGTAGGAGTGGATGTGGCCTTATTGGAGGAAGTGGGACGCTGTGGAGGCAGACTTTGAGGTCTTTAATATGCTCAAGCCACGCCCGGTATCTCAGACCTTTTCCTGTTGTCTGTAAGATGTAGAACTCTGAGCTCCTCCTCCAGCACCATGTCTGCCTACGTGCCACTATATACCACCATGATGATGATGGACTGAACCTCTGAAACTGTAAACCAGCGTCAATTAAATGTTTTCCTTTATAAGAGTTGTAGTGGCCATGGTGTCTAGAAACCCTGACTAAGACAGGGTGTGGACTGCTGTTACAGGAGACTTAAGTTTGATTCCCACATCAGACAGCTCATAACCACCTGTAACTCCGGCTTCCCTGGTATAACACCTTCTGCTAAACTTCATGGGCATCTGTGCATGTACACACACACACCACATACCACTCACAATTTTAAAAATACAAATTAAAAAAAAAAAAGACACAGAACCTGGCAATTCCCTGGGCCAAGTTCAACCAGAAGCCAGTTTGAATTTTGCTGTTTTGTTTTGTTTTAGTATGGCCAGAGAGTTAAGAATGTTTTTCTTTTAAGCATTCTTAAAAGATTGTTAAAATAAATAAACCAAAAAGAACATGTGTACTGTGTTGACCTTCAGAGTGAGAAAAAACAGAGCGAAGGTTCTGAGGCAACGTGGGGGAATGTGTACAGTGTGTACAGTCTTACAGAATGTAACTTTGAATGTCCATCTAAAAAAATTAAATTTGACATGATACCAACTATGGGAAGCTATGTCTTGTGACCACAGGACTCTAAGGAAAATAAAGCCATTTGTTTGGGAGTTGTTTAAAGTGGTTTGTTTTTCTTAAATGAATTCTTTCTTGGGTTGAAGGGGTAGATTAGGGATAGAGTTCTTGCCTAGCTTATGTGAGGCCCTGGGATCAATCCTTAGAATGCTCGCTCTCGCTCTCTCTCTCTCTCTCTCTCTCTCTCTCTCTCTCTCTCTCTCTCTCTCACACACACACACACACACACACACACACACACACACACACTTCACCTAAACTACCCAGATGCTCACGGGCAGGGAATTAACTATATGAATGCATCCTTATGATGCATTACTATGCGAACAATAAAAGTGATGGTACAAATTGGTTTTGCTTGAGTTGCAAGGATGCTTGACATGTATGCTCTGCTAACATTTACTTACTGACTGCAGTGCTGGCTATAGAACTATGTTTGGTAAGTGCTGCCGCTGAGCCATCCCCACAATTCTCATTGAGACAGGGTCTCGATATAATAGCCAAAGCAAGAGCCTTGAATGCCAATCATCCTGCCTCAGTCTGCTAAGGGTGGGGATTGTAAGTGGTTTTAACATATCTGTCTTGAATCAAATACTTGCAACAGAACGTTACAGCCTATACAATATGCTTCATGACTGCTTAAGACTAAGACTTAGATTTTATATTTTTATGTGCCATAATTTGAGATCCCTTTAAAAAAATAGACAGGATCTCACTGTGTATCCCTGACTGTCACTATGTATATACCCTGACTGTCACTGTGTATCCCTGACTGTCACTATGTATCCCAGACTGTCCTAGAACTCACTGGCTCCAGCTGTGTCTGCTTCTCACTTGCTGGGGTTAAAGGTGTGCATTACCACATCTGGCCACTAGGATATTCTCCTCCCCCCCCCCCCCCCCAGCTATTTATAAGAATGAAACCTACCCTTAGATCCTGGCTATACAAAAGTTAGCAGCAGGCTGTTTTCTAAAGATGATTTTTATACTTATAAGTAAGTGCTCAGGAAAAGGCAGGCTGGTGGCTCACATCTGTAATCCCAGCACTCAGGAAACTGAGGCAGGAGAATTATGAGTTCTAGGCTAGGCTGGCCTATACAGTGAGACCCTGTCTCAAAAATAAAATAAAATAACAATTTTAGAAAAATAAACCCTAAATGGTTGCAAGAGGGAGAGTCAATAGAAGAGTCTTATTTTGACAACAGGTTGGAGCAGAAGCCAGCCTGAGAGACTCAGACCCGTTTAACCTCAGGACCCAATTAGCGGGGGAACTAGCAGCAGTTAATGGATCAACTAGTATCTTTGAAGCTGGTTCCTAGATGGAAGGTGAACTAGTACTGATCAACTGGGGCAGGTCTGAGGGGGATGAAGCTAAACTCCCAGCTTGGAAGCCAGCCTCTGGGCTGTCCATTTAGGGGAATGAGTTACTTGACCAAACGGGCAGCTTGAGGCTATTGGACCAGCTCCAGCACACTTCAGTCCCCATCTCTCTTTGGTGACACTCAGATATCAATATTTACCCACTTCTCGCTCCTAGCTTTCTGTAAAGTTTTTAAGTACAGTCAGGGCAGCCTGTCACCTAGCTTCTTATCAGCTTCATGACCAATCATGAGGGCTGTAAAACTGTAGATAAACTCTCCGGGGAGGCAGGGAGGGCCCTGCCTTATCACACACCTACTGCAATAATTAACCACGAGGGGAAAGAAAGCAAATGCTGTGTAACAGAACACGCCCACTTGTCCCTCAGCCTGTGAGCTCAATGAGTTCCAATGCAGGTGTGCTGAATCCTGCTTCAATATTTGCTCTGTCACCCTAGACCCTTTACCAGCTGTCAGCCTCTCATGCTCCGCCCCCCAGTTCCCATACTGCATCCATTTCATCAGATCACTAGTGAGTGAGGTGTTCCCACCAGAGGCTAGCTGGGGGATTAGACAAGATACAGACCATGAAGGACCTGCCTGCTGCACAAAGATGCTTCATGATCCACCACACTAGTAGCTGGGATTTTTTTTTTGTTTGGGGGTTGGAAGGGTGGGGAAGGGGTGAATTTTTTGTTTGTTTGAATGATTGATTTTGTTTTGAGGCAAGAACTAAGGTAACCTAGATTGGCCCTGGACTTAATTTATAGCCCAGGATGACCTTGGACTCCTGATCCTTCTGTCCAGACCTCCCAAGTGCTGGGATTATAGGCCTGCCTGCAACACCATTTTAGGTTTCCTTTTTGTTTTTGGAAAAGAATATCACTATGTAGCACAGGCTAGGCTGGAGGAACTCACTATGTAGCTCAGGCTGGCCGTGAGTTCAGAGCAATCCTTCTGCCTCAGCCTCCTGAGTGCTGGGGATTACAGGTGTGAACCACCATACCTAGCTCGATGTGGCAATGATTATTATCTGGTTTTATTGCCTGGTGTTCTCAGGAGTTCAGACTATATATCTATTATATAAATGTGACAGGCATCTTGCCATACTGAATAGTTCACAATGAGCCCATTCATCTATTTGGCCAACAACAATTTCTAAACCCTGTTAAATAAGTGGGACTGTTGGGTAGGCTGTGGGAACACTGAGGTTTTTAAACAATAAAAAGAAACTTATAAAGCCATCTCACAGAGCAGGGACTGGTAGGGAAGGCCTGTTGTCCAGCTATCCAAGAGACTGAGACAGTAAGATCACAAGTTCAAGGCTAGCATTGGCTACGCAGAAAGCTTATGGCTAGTCTGAACAACTTAGGGAGACCTGTTTCAAAATGGAGTGGGAAAAAAAACTAGGGCCTTAGCTTAGTGGTAAATAGCTGCCTAGAATATTTGAGGGCCTAGGTTCAATTCCTAGTGACACTACAACACACATACATATTATGCCACTGGACATCTGCTGCATAGATGTTGTATGCAAACATAAGCTGCATCAATGTTGTGGGCAAAAGGATTAAAATGAGATAGGAACGCTGGGGCTCTCCTCAGAACTTCCACAGAGTGGAGGAGTCTGGGTCACCACTCAAGTTTCTGTGTGTGTGTGTCTGTCTGTGTCTGTCTGTGACTGTGTCAGTCAACATGAAAGGCAAAGTTCTGGAGGCTTCCAGAGGAGAGTAGCTTGGGTTCCCCCCTCCCCAAAGAACTCTGAAGTGGTCCGGAGTCTAAGGAGAGAAGCTTGAATCCATCTCTCCATCACAGAGAAGAGCCCACATGGCCCCTCAACACTCCTGTACATCAGCATCTCATTCCAACACAACAAGAAAGGCTAGCCTGCTCCCAGCCCTTCTCCTGGATCCACAGTGGTAGTGATATGGGAAGCCTTGAGCCTCAGCTGCTGGAGACAGTGGGCTCAGGATGCTATCTGGCCTCAGCATGCTATCTTGAGTCAGCTACATCAGAGGAGTGGATACGGGATGAGAACTCCAGGATGACATTTTCTATTGCTTCTAGAACCCAATCCAAGCTAGGCATAAACTTGCTGCCCAAGCTTACCAACCTCTGCCCTCCTTCCTCTTTCCCTTTTCCCATCAGCAAAAGAAGGTGGAGCAAATGCCATTCTCACCAACCTGAGATCTGTAACACCTGTTACATATTATGACTGTCTTCAAAGTAACTGAATACCTGCCTATGAACTCCTTTGACCATCTGGTAGACCTCATTGATGGCTTACCTGATATTCATTCCTTTATTCTTCCTTGAAGAGAGCAGCTCACCTTGAAGAGAGCAGCTTTGTGTCAGCCTGGAGGAGTAGGAGTGTTGGATCTGGATGGATCTATTGTAAATACCCTGCGCACAGATCCAGTTTTAGCCAAGGAAACCTAAGCAGGAGGCTCCTGATTTCTTGACGAATGAAATCAGTCATCGTCATCTGGCTGGTGCTTTGGCTGCTACTCTGAGATCATGAGGGAACATGTGGAGAAGGGTCTTGGAGACAGTGATCCTGATGTAGCTGGGTATGATTGACATAACTACCCAGTTAAGCCAGTATTAAAATTCTGTTTGGGCAAAAGATAGAGACTTATTTGTTTAGCTACTATAATGATTTTGGTTACAGAGATCAAATATATTCCTGGCTGGTTGAACACAAGCAGATCACACACGGGTGTCAGTTTAGAGCCAATAATAGCATCAACGGGATGTCTGGAGGCTTGACTGTGTTTACCAGGCAATCTCAGCACCTTCAGACTCAACCCTCCAAAGTGAAACTGGGGCTTGGCCATGGGAGAACTATCTCCCAGACAGATGACTGTCCTGGATAAGTTTCTATTGCTGTAGTTGACATCGTGACCAAAGCAACTTGGGGAGGTTTGTTTCAGTTTACAAATCTCAGATCACAATGGGTCATTGAGGGAAAGTCAAGATGGGAACCTGGAGGCAGAAATTGATGCAAAAGCCATGGAGGAGTGCTGCTTACTGGCTTGCTCAGTCTCCTTTCTTGTGTAGTCCAAGACTTCCCACAATGGGCCTGGCCCTCTGACATCAAATATTAACTAAGAAAATACCCCACAGGCTTGCCCACAGGCCATACTTAGGAAGACGTTTTCTCAGGTGCAGTCCTCTCTTCTCACATGACTGTAGCTTGTGTCAAATTGACACAAATCTAACCAACAGATGAGTTTGAGAAAGGCGTAAAAGTGTCTCCATACAACCTGGTAGCGATGAGGAGGTCCCAGACTCTCAGAATTCTAGCTCAAGCCTGGGATTAACTTCCTGCTGCCAGCTAGGGCCTCCTGCTTCCTCAGCAGGTGGTGATATCTTGCTTGCCTGATGATGTCTCAAGAGATTTTATGTTCCTGCCTCTCCCCTGTTCTCCTTGATGCTTGGGGGTGGGGCACAGGGGACTTCTCCCTGCCCACCTGCTATATCACAGAACATTTGCTGAGTGAGCGAATAAACACACCAGTACCAACGAGCCTGGCCTTCCAATGCCAGCCTGAGCTCCAGGCTAATCCATAATTTTTCTGTTTGATTTGGGAATGTATCCCGTAATTTGAGTTCTGCAAATTTACCTTCTTAATTCCATTCTTTGACTAACACAGAAATTGCTTTGCACAGATGGAGGGAGTGAGATAGGCTGGTGGGCGGGTGGGGTTTACAATTGCCAGGTAGATAATCCCTACATTGCCAATCTATAGTTGCCCATATAGAGAAATTGAGCTGATGGTATTTGAAATGTGTGTGTGTGTGTGTGTGTGTGTGTGTGTGTGTGTGTCTGTAGGGGGGAATGCCTGGAATCCTGCTTCTCCATTAGCTGGCATGTGCAAATTGGTTACTCAGCTCAGACTTTATAAAGACTTCTGTTACCTACAGAGTGATTAAATAGTGCATTCAAAGACCCAGCTATGAGTTACACTAATCTTTGGGGCACAGGGGTTCAAGATTTAGGCACTGATGGAGTCTGCCTGGCCATCCCACACCAGCCGAAAGGCTAGTATTTAAATGACAGATACCATTGCTTTCTCTGCAGCCTTCAGCTCCACTATTCACCTTGACCCAATACACTTGGCTCCTGTCCATGAGAGCAGCCAGATGTCTTGGCTGGGCCCCTGCTGTTGACCTGCAGCAGCAGAGGAGCAGTTTTATATACTCTGTGAGTGCAGAGTTCCTGCTACAACAAGGGTCCTACATTGTTTGCCAACCTACAGCCCTATCACTGAGCTAGGCTTCCTAACCTTGGCTAATTTCTTGACCCAACCCAGGTCTGTAGGTTCACAGTGCCCTGTAGCTGGCTTTGTCCTGTGCTACTTGCCTTCCAGAACTAGGGGCCATTCCTTGTGGATCTTCACAGACACAGTCCCTAGAAGGATTCCCTGGTCTTTCCAAACATCTGCTATTCATCAGATACCCATCAAATAACTATGGGTCCAACCTGTGCTAACTACTGGGGGCTTCATGGTGGCTCAGATAGATGTAGCCATCACTCAGAAACCTATGGGAGAGACAGACATGGAACTATAACTTCTGAGTGATGTAAACCAGAAGAGCTTCATGAATTCTCAGGACTTTTTAGGGTGGGGGGTGGGGCAGGGTCTTGTTTAGCCCAGGCTAGCTTCAAACTCACTATGTAGCTGGGAATAACCTTGAATTTATGATTTATGATTCTCCTGCCTCCATCCCCAGAGTGCTGGACTCATGAGTCTATGACATGCTCCCCAGTTTATGCAGTGCTGAGGATGAATCCCAGGGCAACATGTATGTTAGACAAATACTTTGTCCACTGAGCTACCTGTGTTCCCAGCGCGGCCCCGCCCCCACCCCACACCTTATAAAAAAGAAAAGCCAGGACAGAATGGGAAAGACACACAAGATGTCATATACCAAATGGACACCTGTGGGGGCCTGACATTGCCCCCAAAGATCCCTACTTTTAAACCAGTTCTCTTTTCTCCTACAGGAAGGGCAGACATCTTGCTAGCCGAGAGGACCCCAGTGACTTGCCCAGCCACAAGGCCCAACAGCCATGTTGAGAACTCGTCTATGGAGGAGCAGCCGGCACCCCCATAGCAGCCTTGGCAGGCTTTATCTAGCCCCTCCCTGTGACAAGGGCATAATCTCTCCAAAGAGAATGTTTGTGCTTCTGCCTTAAGGGAGGGTGGAGAGATGGTCAAAACCTCTGCGACTGCACATTCTGGCTCCAGATAACACACAGAAGGGCTTGGCAAAGCCTCTTCGATTCTAAGAAAACCCCAGAAGGAAGCTGTTGTCCCATGAGATTAGGCAAGACTCAGACACTGAGACCCTGAGGGTTGAGAAGGCCCAGAGAAGACAGGGTCTGAACAAAGAGCCCAAAGCAAAAACGAACGTTAAAAAAATTAGGTTTTGCTCACTTGGAGGCACATGTCTGTAATCCCAGTAGGCAGAGGCGAAAAGATTGAGTGCCGAACCTTGAGCTACATAGTGAGACCCTGTCTCAAAAATAGTAAATACTTTTTTTTTTTAATTAAGAGTGATAAAAATTTCATGTAAAAACTAAGTTCTGAACTGATGCCCACTCAATGCACCCCCAGAGAGACAAGTTGCTCATTTGAATGCCCTGAGAAACCCAGCAGTGTGAATGCTTCCAAGGATGGAATTTATTTGGAAAGAAATTACTTGATTACTCAGGAAAAGGTGTGACAGAAACGGAAGTCCTGTCAGGAAGCAGGGGAGGCACATCTGGTAATGGGACATAACTTCTTTATGTAAATGAGGCTTACGGTCCCCAGGAAGATGCTTTTCCCACTTCCTGCGGGGAGGGCTGCTCCACCACCCGTGCTCACGGGAACTGTTGATATTCTTCCCCCTCTTAGTGCACAGGGTGTGGGGAGAACCCAGCTGCAAGGTCCCAAATCAGTCCACTGTCCCGTGCACAAGCTTTTCTCTGTCAAAATCTTTTGCTAGGTGAGATTTAAAGTGGCCAGAAAGGTCTCTGTAAGAAGCAGATGTTGGGGTGTTGAGAATGGGAAGGCTGTTGACCCCAAATGTAGAGGAATCAAGGTGTTGGAAGAATGTGGGACACCTATTCACTCTAAGGCAACAAGTGTAACCCTGGAAAACTTCTTAAGCTCAACAGGAGAGCCCCCACATCTGCGATGGTCTAACACTATAACTTGGATTCCTCTGGGGGCTCTGTTGGGTTGGCAGTAGTGTCTAAGAGCCCAGTTCCAGGTTGATTTAGAATGGCCCAAGAAGGAGCCAATAAATACAATAAATTACCCTTGGTCTGCAGGGGACACAAGCCAAGACCCCCGGTGGATGCCTGGAGCTACACACAGGACTGAGCTCCAATAGACCTAAACAATAGTTTTGTTACTTTTACAGATGTGTTAGAAAGTTTGATTTATAAACCAGGCACCGTAAGAGGCCAACAATAACCAGTAATGAATTTAAACAATTAGGGTCAGCAAGGTGGCTCAGCAGGTAAGGTGTCTGCCATAAGCCCGAGGACCTGAGTTCAATCCCTGGGATCCACACGATAGAGAACCAACTCCTATAAATCATCTCTGACCTCCACACATACATTATGGCACATACATGCCTACCCACAGATGCACACTAAATAAATAAATAAATCTTAAAATTTTAAAGAAGAAATGGAACAATTATAAAATCCTGCAAGAAGTAATAGTTAAATCCAAACATATATGTATGTGCATGTATGTATATATATACATATATATATATATATATTAGAGAGAGATGAATGACAATTTTGAAACAAGGTCTCTCTATGTAGCCCAGACATCTCAGAAATCACAGTTCTCTTGCCTCTACCTGCTGAGTACCAGGGTGACAGGTGTTTACCATCACACTTGACTATGAATTTTTTAAAATTTCTATAATTTTACAGAGACTGAAAGTAGATGGAAGAGAATAACTCATGTCCACAAAGCAGCATTAAGAAGTCATCAGCAGGGAGCTGGCAAGATGGTCCAGTGGTTGGGGGCACTTGTTACTCTTCCAGAAGACCTTGGTACAGTTGTCCACGTTCACACCACGGTTCCAGGAGATCCAGCTCCTTCTTCTGGTCTCTGAGTGCAGAAGGCGCAGTGCACATTTGTACATGCAGGCATTCACACATGCACACAAAATAACCAGGTCTTTTTTTTTTTTTTTTTTTTTTTATAAAGAGAAGGTTTTTTTTTTTTTTAATGATTTACTTATTTTTATTTTATGTGCATTGGTGTTTTAGCTGCTTGTATGTCTGTGGGGGTATCAGATCCCCAGGAGCTAGACTTACAGACAATGGTGAGCTGAGAATTGAACTTGATCCTCTGGAAGGACAGCCAGTGCTCTTAACCACTGAGCCACCTCTCCACCTAAAAGAGGGACCATATGAGCAATTGGCTCACATAATTAGGATCACTTAGATGTCCCAAGTCCCATCATTCTCTCTTTGTAGATAAGAGGCATGACCAGGTCTGGGAATTCCCTGTGAGTCCAAATATCGAGGCCTGAGGGAGGAAGGCAGAGGGTGAAATGTGAGTGTTGGCTGGGCCCTGATCCCAAGAGCAGAAAGCACTCGTGTTGAGATACAGAAGGTACCTACATTCCTCAAGCATAGAATCAGTTTGCCCTCCCCTGCCCTTCACACTGTCATAGATGAGTCAGATGATGTCCTCACACATACTCAGCTATCAAAACTGTCCATCTGTCTGGACATCAGCCTAGCCCAGTGAAGAGAAATTAAAGACCTCACATATTCCGTGAATGGAGGCCAGCATCAGCTGGTTCCTTGGCTTTCTAGGAACTGATACTGGCTTCCAGCTCTAGTCAAATCTGCACATATCTGCATAATATGCATTTAATGTTTTTTTTTTTAAAAAAAAAAAAAAAGAAAGAAAGAAAGAAAAGAAAAGAAAAGAAAAAAGAAGACTCGGACAACAGCCTGGTGGGGCTTGCCTGTGTTCCTAGGATTCAAGGAGATTGTGAATTCTGGGCTAGCCTGGGCTACAGTGGTCCTCCCACCTCACCTCCATCCCCATTCTCAAAACATAGGCAAATAAGATAAAAAGGACTTGCGAAACAAAGGTAGAACTTTGCTCTCACTGTATACTTCTGGTTGGTCTGGGGCTCACTATGTGGACCAGGCTGGCCTTGAACTCAGAACTCATTAAGATCTGCAGCCTCTGTCTCCAGGGTATTGAGATTAAAGCCTGTGCTACAAAGCCTGCACAAAATCAGAATTTTTCAATAGTAATCCCCTCTTGACAGAAAGTTTTGGGATGCTCACTGTAATTTCTTTCTCTTGGTCATTCTTAAACGTAGCTGGCCAGGAGGTCTGGGACGGAGTAAGCCCTTGAATGGGAAAAACAAAACAAGAAACAAAAAGAAAAAAAACAACAAAAACCACCACAATAGAGAGGCCGAGAAACGTGAACCAATGAGAACACAGTACGCAGACTAGGAAGTCGAAGCCACCCATGCATTGGCTGATTGCTGGCTTGACGTCACAATGGCCCAGCCTGAAGGGCTGCGGGCAAGTTATTTGAAAAGCTTTTGGTTTCCTGCGTTTCCTGTCTTCGGAAGGGGAAATGTGTTCACGTGTGCCCGGGCCGACAGACGTGGGAGGGGTCTGTTTGGTTCTGGGCTGTGCCTGACAGTTAACCAATGTTGGAAACAGAACCGACCACAGGGGAAGTTGTGAATTCCACATGACCTATGGGGACTTCGCAGCTTCTTCAGAAGCCCAGGCAGACCCAAGGTTCTGTGATTCAACCCGGGTGACTTTAAAAAACTTTTGGTGGTTTTTTTTTTGTTGTTAGTTAGTTAGTTTGTTTGTTTGTTTTTGGCAGGGTCTCATTATATATCCCTGGCTGGCCTGAAATTCACAGAGATCCAGCTGCCTCTGCCCTCTGACTACTAGGATTAAAGGTGTGCCCCTCTGCTCCCTGCCCCCGAGTGATTAATAAAAAGCCTGTTTGCTTCCTAAAATCACCCGCACTCTCCTCAACAGTTCTCTTCTGGGAATCCCCTATCAGCATTCACTCAGGATTTCACTCCTCACAGGGGACTGAGTCATCTCACTCTCATTTTCAGCCTTGGTTGGATGGAGGAGACACTGAGACCTGGTTGATATGTGTATTATGTTCTGGCTCCCAAATGCCAGGTCAGGATGGCACAGCCACATCCAGCGGTCCAGTGACAATCAGTGCTAGAATCTGGTGAGAGCTGTCTGAAACGTTTTTCTCCCACTACATGGATCTTTTTCTGCATCAAAATGACCAATAATGAAGTCTACACCAAGGGAAAAGTTAAAGGAGGGGGCTGGATTTCTGGAGGCGTTTGTGTACCTGGGTCCACCTATATCTGAAAGCCATGGCCCTGCACATTTTAGTTACCAGATTGAATGCATCTCCATTTTGAAAGCTGACTTAGCTGGTTTTTGTCAAGTTCATAAAATGGTTTTTTCACTTGTGTATCCAGCCTCAGACCAAACCTTAGCCTCAGGTATGAATTCCAGACTCCAACAGTCCCCACCTGCACCATCCAAACCCTGCCTCTACCTCGTTTGACTTGCCACTACTGCTGCTTGACCTATGTCTGTGGTTGGTTAAGTAGAAGAGATGGGTCACCCTGGAAGTCACTATAGCATGGGAACAAAATAAAGGAAGGCTGGAGTTAGATGAACATATTAATGTCACCCTGCCTAAGCCTCTGTCGCCCTATCTGTAACATGGCAGGCAGTCCCTCTGTCTCGGAACTTGGTGGATGTTTTATGCAATGCCTGGAGTCTAATACAGGCTTAAGAAACATTGGCCATCATCCTTTCCCTGACAGCCCACTGTGGAAGAGACAGGGTTTCTTCAAGGTTCCCTGGGACACAAAGGGACAGTGAAGAGGAAGGTCAGCGCTGAGGGGTGGCTGATCACAATGAGCATCTCTGTGCCCTTCTGCCACAAGCACCTGCCCAGCCAGACATGTGCACCCGCCACCCATCACTCCAGGAAAGGGCTCCCAGCCAGCCAGCGCAGGCGGCTTCTATTCTAGGCCAGATTCTGGCTGCTTGCAGTGTGGAGAGCTGACAACCCGCTCTACAACCCCAGCTGGGCGCCAGGCCCTGCCAGACCACCCTCTCTCCCGCCCTCAACTTCCTTCCTGGAGCAACTGTTGATCAATAGAGCCATGGGGGTGTGGAGGAGGAAGCCTATGTTTGTGGGGTTCACCTTGTACCATTTAAGAGTATGTGTGAATAGCACAGGCTAATTTCACCACCACCACCCACACCCCCTGAGGACAGTGCTGAAGCTGCCCACTTTACAGAGGACACACGAGACCAAGACCCAAATCTTCAAAGCCTATGTTGCTGTTGTTGTTGTGGTGTTGCTGCCACACCAGGGGTTAATATTATAAAATGCATTAACAAGCATTACAGCTGCCTAGGTCCAAGCTTTTCTTTGACATGTTTTTGCTGACCTGATGGCTTCTTCCTCTCCTGCAAGCTTGGGGTCAGCGGCACCCTTCAGGAGCCTCTCCCACCACTCACAGCAGGCCATACCTTGTTCGCTTCCTTCTAAACAAGAGTCCTTTTTCCCAAAGCTGGTGTTTACATGGAGAAGCCAAAGAGAAAGCTGTGAAGATGAGCACATGTACTAAGTACAACGTGGGACAAGGTAAGAAAGCCGAAGGATAACAGAGGAAGAGATGCTGGGGGTGGGGGCTGACTGGGGCGGGGAGCGTCTCTGGAGATCTGAGAGATGAGAAAGCATAATCCAGGAGAAGGAGCTTCAGTCAGAAGGAAAAGCCTCTTCAAAGGCCCTAATGTACAAGAGACTTTATCATATGAGACAGAAAGCGGGGAGCATGGTGGTTCCTGAGAGGACCAGGGGTGTGGAGAATGAGGTAAAGCGCAGAGGGGGAAGATGGATTGTATAAGGTCTTTAAGGCTGAGTTTAGGGGTAGGTTCATGGGTTTTAAGCTGTCTTCCAGCTACACTGTGTGATTCCTGAGATGGAGGACTTGTTTGTCTAATTCAGTGATGTGTCCTCCATCAAGGCCAGGGCGCTCATAAATAAATCTGAATCAGTGTGTGGGTTGTGACCTCACTTCCTTTCATATTCTATGTGTTTCTCCAGGACCTTTGTCATCCTGATCCTCCCTTGGACACCCTATTGTATTTTGAGACAGGGTCTCAAGCCCAGGCTGTCCTGAAACTTGAAATGTAGCTGTCAATGATCTCAAACTTCTGATCCTCCAGCCTCCACCATGCTGAGATTACAGTCTGGTGCCAACATGCCTGGCTTTTCCAGTGCTGGGGAAGCAACTCAGGAGGAAGCACAGGGACTGAGGAGCACAGAGGCTGAGGGAGCACAGGGACTGAGGGAGTACAGAGACTGAGGGAGCACGGGGGCTGAGGGAGCACTGAAACTGAGGGAGCACGGGGGCTGAGGGAGCACAGGGACAGGAGCACAGGGGCTGAGGGAGCACATGGTCTGAGGGAGCACAGAGACAGGAGTACAGGTACTGAGGGAGCACGGGGACTGAGGGAGCATGGGGGCTGAGGGAGCACGGGGACTGAGGGAGCACAGGGGCTGAGAAAGCATAGGGACTGAGGAGCACAGGGACTGAG
>PVIH01024896.1:0-21763 GCA_004025045.1 Sigmodon hispidus | reverse complement strand
TTTGATTTGCATTTCTCTGATGGCTAAAGATGATGAGCACTTTTTCAGGTGCCTTTCAGCCATTCATAATTCTTCTGCTGAGAATTCCCTTTTTAGATCTGAACCCCATTTTTTGATTGGGTTATTCAAGGTTTTGGGCTCTAGATTCTTGAGTTCTTTATATATCTTAGAGATCAGTCCTCTATCACTTGTAGGGTTGTTGAAAATCTTTTCCCATTCTGTAGGCTGTCGTTTTATCCTATTAACAGTGTCCTTGATTTTACAGAAGCTTCTCAGTTTCAGGAGATCCCACTTATTGATTGTTGATTTTAGTGTCTGTGCCACTGTAGTTATATTTGGGAAGTGGTCACCTGTGCCAATTTGTGGAAGTATATTTCCCACTTTCTTTTCTATCAAGTTTAAAGTGGTTGGGTTTATGTTGAGGTCTTTAATCCACTTGGGTTTGAGTTTTGTGCAGGGAGACAGGCTTGGATCTATTTGCGTTATTCTACACACTACCATCCAGCTATGCCACACCATTTGTTAAATATACTATCCTTTTTCCATTGAATATTTAGGGCTTCTTTGTCGAAGATCAGGTGTTCATAGGTTTTTGGGTTAATGTCTGGATCCTCAATTCTATTCCATTGATCTACAAGTCTGTTTTTATGCCAATACTAGGCTGTTTTTATTACTGTAGCTCTATAGTATAGCTTGAAGTCAGGGATGGTGATGCCTCCTGAGGTTCTTTTTTGAGCAAAATTGTTTTGGCAATCTTGGCTTTCCTGTTATTCCAAATGAAACTGAGTATTGTTGTTTCAAGGTCCAAAAAATATTGTGTTGGGATTTTGATGGACAGTGCATTGAATCTGTAGATTGCTTTTGGTATAATTGCCATTTTTACTTTGTTGATCCTACCTATTCAGGAACATGGGAGAGCTTTCCATTTTCTGATATCCTCTTCAATTTCTTTCTATAGTGATTTAAAATTTTTATCAAATAGGTCTGTTACTTCTTTGGTTATAGTTACTCCAAGGTATTTAATACTATTTGCAGCTATTATGAAGGGTAATGTTTCCCTTTTTTTTTTTCCAGCTCTTCTATCTTTAGTGTATAAAAGGGCTACTGATTTCTTTGAGTTAATCTTGTATCCTGCTACATTGCTGAAGGTGTTTATCAGCCATAGCAGTTCCTTGGAAGAATTTTGTGGGTCACTTATGTATACAATCATATCATCTGCAAATAGAGATAGTTTCACTTCTTCTTTTCCAATTTGTATCCCCTTAATCTTCTTTCGTTCTCTTGTTGCCTTAGCTAAAACTTGGAAAACTATATTGAATAGATAAGGGGAGAGAGGACATCCTTGTCTAGTTCCTGACTTTAGTGGGATTGCTTTGAGTTTTTCTCCATTGAGTTTGATACTGACTGTCGGCTTCTTGTAAATCACCTTTATTATATTTAGGTATTCTCCCTGTATTCCTGATCTATTCAGGGCTTTAATCATAAAGGAGTGTTGGATTTTGTCAAAGACTTTTTCAGCATCTAAGGATATGATCATGTGGTTTTGTTCCTTTAGTTTGTTTATATGATGGATCACATTTACGGTTTTTTGTGTGTTAAACCAGCCCTGCATTTCTGGGATGAAGCCTACTTGATCGTGGTGGATGATATTTTTTATATATTGTTGTAAACAGCTTGCTAAAATTTTGTTGAGAATTTTATCATCAATATTCATGAGGGAGATTGGTCTGTAGTTCTCCTTCTTTGTTGTGTCTTTGAGTGGCTTGGGTATTAGGCTAATTGTGGCCTCATAAAAGGAATTTGGCAATATTCCTTCAGTTTCTACTATGTGAAACAGTTTCAGGAGTAATGGTAGTAATTCTTCTTTGAATGTCTGGTAGAATTTGGCACTGAAACCATCTGGACCAGGGCTTTTATTTTTGGGAAGGCTTTTAGTGACAGCTTCAATTTCCTTAAGGGTTACAGGCCTGTTTAGGTAATTTATCTGATCTTCATTTAATTTTGGTAGATGGTACCTGTCCAGAAAGCTGTCCATGTCTTCTAGGTTTTCCATTTTTGTGGAATACACATTTTGAAAGTATGATCTGATAATTCTCTGGATTTCCTGGGGGTCTGTTATTATGTCTCTCTTTTCATTTCTGATTTTGTTGATTTGGACACTCTCTCTCTGTTTTTTGATTAGTTTGTATAAGGGCTTATCTATCTTGTTGACTTTCTCAAAGAACCAACTCTTAGATTCATTGATTCTTTGTATTGCTCTTTTTGTTTTAATTGTATTGATTTTAGCCCTAAGTTTGATTATTTCCTGCCATTTACTCCTTCTAGGTGAGTTTGCTTCTAATTGTCTAAGGCTTTCAGCTGAGCTGTTAGGTCTCCAGTGTGGGATTTCTCTAGGTTTTTCATATAGGCATTTAGCGCTATGAATTTTCCTCTTAAGACTGCTTACATTGTGTCCCACAAGTTTGGGTATGTTGTGAATTCATTTTCATTATATTCTAGGAAGACTTTGATTTCTTTCTTAATTTCTTCCTTGACTCAGAGATGGCTCAGCTGAGTGGTGTTTAGTTTCCATGAGTTAGTAGACTTTCTTTGATTTTTGATGTTGTTGAACTCTAACTTTAGGCCTTGGTGGTTCAATATGATACAAGGAATTATTTTCATTTTTTTTTATCTGTTGATATTTGCTTTATGACCAATTATGTGGTCAATTTTGGAGAAAGTTCCATGAGGAGCTGAGAAATATATATATTCCTTTGCATTTGGGTGGAAGCTTCCATAGATATCTATTAAATCCATTTGCATCATAACCTCTTTTAGACTCCTTATTTCTCTTTTGAGTCTTTATCTGGTTGACCTATGCAGGGTTCAAAGTGGGGTATCGAAGTCTCCCACTATTAGGGTTGAGAACTGATGTGGGATTTGAGCTTTAGCAGTGTTTCTTTTACATAGGTAGGTGCCCTTATATTAGGGATTGAAATCTCCTCTTGACCAATTTTTCCTGTGATGAACAAGTAATGACCATCTTGGTCCCTTTTAATTGCTTTTAGCTTAAAGTCTACTTTGTTAGATATTAGGATGGCAACTTCAGCTTGTTTCTTAGGACCATTTGACTGGAAAATCTTCTCCCAACCCTTTACTCAAAGCCTGTGTCTGTCTTTGTGGTTGAGGTGTGTTTCTTGTAGGCAACAGAAGGCTGGCTTCTGTTGTTGTATACATCTTGTTAGTATGTGTCTTTTTATAGGAGAGTTAAGTCCATTGATATTAAGGGACATTAGTGACCACTGATGGATATTTCCTGCCATTTTTGGTGGTAACTTGTTTGTATTTCCCTTCTCTGGTTTATTCTGTGGAGTTATTGATTGTTTGTGGTTTCCTGGGTGTATCTGGGGTTCTTAAGTTGGAGTTTTCCCTCTAATACTTTCTGTAGTGCTGGATTGGTAGATAGATATTGTTGCAGTCTGACTTTGTCATGAAATATCTTATTTACTCCATCCATGGTGATAGATAATTTTGCAGGGTATAGTATTCTAGTGTGGCAGCCATGCTCTTTTAGTATCTATATAACTTCTGACCAAACCCTTCTAGCTTTCATCATTTCCATTGAATAGTCAGGTGTTATTCTGATGGGTCTCCCTTTATATGTAAATTGGCCCTTTTCTTTTGCAGCTCTTAAAATTTTTTTTGTTCTGTATGTTTTGTGGCTTGATTATTATTTTGGGGGGGTCATATCTATTTGGTGTTCTGTAATCTTCTTGTATCTTTACAGGCATTCAAGTTAGGAAAGTTTTCTTCTATGATTTTATTGAAAACATTATCTGTGCCTTTGAGCTGGTATTTTTCTCCTTCTTCTATTCCTATTATTCTCAAGTTAGGTCTTTTCATGGTGTCCCAGATTCCTGAACATTTTGAGTTATGGCTTTTTTAGTTTTACTATTTTCTTTGACTGATATATCTATTTGAGCTACTGAGTCTTCCACTTCAGAGATTCTATCTTCTATCTCTTGAACTCTGTTGGTTATGCTTGTATCTGTGGTCCCAGCTTTTTTCTTCAGGTTTTCTATTTCCATCTTTCCTCACTTTGCACCTTTTCTATTGCTTCTATTTCAGTTTTTAGTTCCTGGTATGTTTCTTTCATAGATTTGTTTATCTGTTCCAATTTTTTGGTTGTATTTTCTTCTATTTCTTTAAGGTAATTTTTCCTATCCTCTTTGAAAGTTTCAATGATCATCATAAAGGTATTTTTGGTGTTGCTTTCTTCTGTTTCCTCTTTATTGCTCAGTTCAGGTCTTGTAGTTGTAGGACCACCACTTTCTTCTGGTGTTCCCTTGTCTTAGCAGCAGCTGGGGGGGGACCCTGACAGTTAAAGTTTATCTCTGTCTGCTAGGGAGTATATGGTGACACACTCCACAAACAGCACCTGGTCCCGGAAACGGAACCCGACTGGAACACAATTTTCCCTGGCAGGGATTCAGATGCTGGGGCCTGCTGACCCCACCTCACCTTTGGGTGGAGTCTGAGTCTGAATTTCAATTCCTCAGTCCTTCTCTGTTTGAGAAGTTGGAGGCAGGGTGACCTTGAAAGTTCCCTTGTCTTAGCAGCAGCTGGGGGTGGGGGGGCGACCCTGACAGCCAAAGTTTATCTCTGTCTGCTAGGGTGAGTGTTGGGACACACTCCACAGACAGCACCTGGTCCTGACTCAGACTTGATGTTGGGGTGAGGAAAGCAGATCTGCCAGGAATAGATGGTGAACTAAGCCACAATGGGACCTTGAGACCTCCTGACCTTGCTGGGGAGGAGATGAAGAGATGTGGAGAAGAGAGAGTGATTGGAAGGGGTATGAGGGGGAAGGGAGCTTGAACAAGGGGATATATGGATAAAAAATATGACTTTATTCATAATAAAAAAAGAAAAGAAAAAAAAGAAACAATCTGACTTCTTGCTGGCCTGGAACTTGCTGTTAATCCAGGTAGCCTTGGACTCAGGGAGATCCATCAGCCTGTCTTTGTAGTCCTGGTATTAAAGGCATGTACCACTATACCCATCCTGATTGAATGTTTTGATTTATAAATTTGATAAACTGTGTAAAAAATGTTAATGGGTTTTTCTCACTGAATTAGTTTTGGTTTAGGAAACCAAACTAAATGCACAAACAATCCTATAAAAAAATAACAATTTTCTTTCAGGAATATATTTTGGATTTTAAAAGCTATATGGCATGTTGTCTTTACCCCATGCTAGTCCAAAAGTTTATATATAAGTTGTTCAACTCTAATGTCCAGTTACAAATAAAATAAAAACTTGCTGTGCTTACTATATGCCAAGAGATTTTAAAATATATGTTAAATATGGCTGACATCAGTTCACTTCTTTTTCTAAAGAGGTTGCTATACAATTATACAACTACACATTTCTTCTGCTCAGAGATCAATTTTGTCTTCCCCAACAACTTAAAAATCATGGTTATTCTTCTCTTTTAAAATTCTTATTGACTTCTCTATCACATAGCTTTTATAAAAATCAGTTTGTGTATTTGATTGTTTATGCTTCTGTTATTATTCAATAGAAAACATATAAACATAGAAAGATTTTTGCCTTTTATCCATTCATATTTTTATCTACATGTACCATAACTTCTTTCATGTTTTACATGTTATGATACATCATTTATACATTTATACATTTAGGTACTAGATTTTAAAATAAATACAATTACAATTTACCAAATTTTTTCAAATGTGTTATAGAATTTAAACTTTGTTATGCACATATACAATTTAATTTTATCTACACACATATAATTAAAAATAATAAATATATATTTCAATAAAATGTCAGAAAATATAAAGGCAAATAGCAAATCACAAAAAGACTGGTTTTTTTCTAATTTAACTTTTTATTCATTTTACCAACAACAGTTACCTCCCTCATTCCTCCTCCTCAGCCTCCCTAGCCTGCCCCTCTACCCATCTCCCACCACTTCCTAAAAGGAAAGGCCTTTTAAAGGGAGTAGAGCCTGATATGTTCACTTGAGGCAAGCCAAGCCCCTCTCCCAGCATCAAGGCTGTGCAAGGTGTCCCTCCATAAGCAATGAGCTCCAAAACTATCAGCTTATGAACCAGGGATAGAGTCCAATTCCACTGCCAGGGGCCCCTTAAACAGACCAAGCTACACAACTGTCTCCCTTATGCAGAGGACCTACTCCAGTCCCATGCAGGCTCCACAGCTGTTGGTATAAAGTTTGTGAGTTTCCACTAGCTTGGTTCAGTTATCTCTGTAGATTTACCCATCATGATCTTGACCTCTCTTGCTCAAATAATCTCTTTCCTCTCTCTGAGTAGACTCCAGGAGCTTGGTCTAGTATGCATGGACTGCCCTGGGAATGAGAAATAGATGCGATCTTCTGAGTAAACTGGGGATAAGGTGGGGGAACAATAGAAGGGAGGGGATGGGGGATGAGAACATAAGGGAATGGGTTGGTGGAGCTGGAACAAAGACAGAGTGAGAGAACAATGAGAGAGCTGTCTTTATAAAGGGAGACATCATGGACTTAGAGAGAAACCTGGTGCTAAGAAAGTTCTCAGGAATACACAAGGATGACCTCATCTGGAACTATTAGCAATAGGGGAGAGGGCACCTGAACTGGCCTGCTCAGTGATCAGATTGGTGACTATCCTAACTGTCATCACAGAGGCTTCATCCAGTAACTGATGAAAGCAGATGCAGAAATCTAATTTCGTTAATCACACTCTAAATGTCTAAAGTAATTCTTTAATTCTTTAATGTTTCAACATCTTAACTTCCTTTTATATAATTTTAGAAACACAACTTGCAGGGATTTTTTTGTAAAAGTGATTATTTTATTGTTTGTTACATGGGTTAAAATATGATGTGTTTACAAAAATTATTATAAGTTGTTTGGATATTAGTTATCCATATAAAAAGTCTGAATATTTTTGTGCTATTTCTTATTTCAGTATAACAAAAGCACATCCTAAAATATATCACAAACTATAATAGCAAATTTCTCTGTCATAAAGTTTTTGGTTAGTCACATAACCAGACACCTGATCAATATTGGGATGTGACTCATATATGTCCACATTGTCTTAGACCATAGTATAGTAACAGGTAAATTTTCATTAAAAATTTCATCTTTAAATCTTATAAGCAAAAATTACTTCTATTTTTTTTAAACAGGTTTTATGATTTGAATTTTTTGTTTTGTTTTCAAGTCCTTACTCTAGGACTTCCTTTTACTACTTTTTCAAGTTGCCTGAGTAAGCAAACTCTTCTTGTTAAAACAGAACCCTGGGGAATAAATCTCTGATGACCAACACCAAGGAAACTATATATTCTTCATTCTTATCTCTTGAAAAATTGGTCTGTAGAAAATTTGTGTATACATAATTTCCTGCAGAGTTGAAGATGAACTCAAGTCAGCTAGAAAGGGAAGGAAGGATACCACATGTTTAGGTGAGGTCTATTTTGTAGAAAACATAATACTTTTTCAAAGACCCTGTGGCCAAATATATTAAGTGTATTTTTATTGTAGTTAAACAAATTGAAATTCTAAATCAATCATAACTTTCTGAGAATTACAATTTATTTATAAACATGTCAGACTTTAATACAAATGCATCAGAAAAAATGGAGCATTCTTAATTATTAATAACAGTAGCACTGAGATTGTGCTTACTATATGCCAAGAATCTCCAAAATACTTTCACTTGTAAGAATTATTTTGACTTTACAGTTACCATCACTTTTAATACCCACATCTGACAGGCCAAGCTACCACAAAAGTGACAATCATAAGACATTAGTTTATGAGAACCCAGGCTTTCTGATAGCAGAGCCTATATTAACTACTACACTGAACAATTTTTATGCAGCATTGTGTATTGCTACAGCTTTGTGTATTAGAGGTTTCTAGCAATATATAAGAAACAAAAAAAAACCAGTAGCCATAAATTTCTAAATTTCAGATACCCAATTACATATAAATACCTGACACACACATACACAGTTTCATTACTTACTTGCTGCTTTAGAAAAATCTCACTTTAGGAAGTCTCACTCTTCTACAAAATGTATTAACTGTAGTCCAAGTGTTTCTTTAAAAAGAATGCTTAAATAAATTACAGATTTTTATGTGATATTTCTATAGTCACTTCTAAAAAAGAGTGCATTAGAGATGATGAAAAAGAGGTAAAAATAGTTTAACAATCATATATTTAAGAAACAGATCACATCAACTAAAATGAAAATATCTATTTTTATAAGAAAAATGTATTTATTTATTTTGTGATAATATTTTATGTGAATATGTCATGTTACCTTGTAAAAGGAAAGTTTTAGACACAATTATGAGAATAAGAAAATAAGATTATTCTGACATATCTAAAAGGTTATGGTGTCATCACAAGAACCCTTATAAGAGGTAATAGGATAGATAAATACAAAATATGAATTACTAAAACCAGAGAGGTTAGAGAGTATGCTAAGTAGCTGGCTTAGGAAATAGAAGACATCACAGCCCAAGAAATATAAGGTGTCTTTAGAAGCTTACAATTGTTTAATTCCTTAAAAAAGAAAAAGGAAAGCATATACACTGTGGAGCACTGGAGCTCATTCTGTAGTCATGTCCTCAGAAAAATAGGGGTTTTGTGTCTGAAACTTTTAAATCTAAGATAATATATTATAGCAGAGTAAGAAATTAGATATTGAGACATGGAACTCTATAAATGAAATTATTTTGCCAACATATCCAAAATAGCAGTTCTTATAATTCATATAGTTATGTCTAATGTATTCTTATGTCTGTTTTGTACTCTTTTTGTATTGCTGGGGTTTAAACTTAGAACCTTGGGACTACTAGGTAAACACTTTACCATTGAGTTATATCTGTAGCCCTTTACTCCATAGCTTGATTTTGAGACTTCTCCATATCTTTATAAATTGGAAATGAAGTAAATAAATGATTTAAAATACCTCACAGCTTCAGTTCCTGTGTGTTGCTGGTGAGATGAAGTGGAACATAATATTGATGTGTTCATAAATGCTGACTATTTGTGTGCCAAAGTTTATAATTTCCAATTTCTTTCTCTACAGTTGTACCTTTTCCTTTTCTCCAGGCATATGGAACACAGTAGATCAAGATTGTAAACAGAATGATTTTAATGACACATAGATGTCTGTAATTTAATTTAATCTTATAGGTAGCAAAGCAGATTGGGTTTACAAATTTTCACTTTTCCGTGTCTTCTCCTTTTCCATCCTTCTGTGGCTGTGATTATAAAATGACAAATTTCACACATGTCTCAGAGTTTATTCTACTTGGATTCAAAGGGGGTCCTGGGACACAAATGATGCTATTTCTGTTTTTTTTATTTTTGTATATTATAGCCGTGGTGGGAAATTTTGGCATGATTATAATTATCAGGATGAATGCACACCTCCACACCCCAATGTATGCTTTCCTCCAAAGCCTTTCCTTTTTGGACATCTGCTATTCTTCCACAATTGCTCCCAGAGCTCTAATAAACTGCTTGAAACAGGACTACAGAATATCTTTTAGTGGATGTGCTACACAATTCTTTTTTCTGTCTCTTTTTGGTACTACAGAAGCTTTTTTGCTGGCTGCCATGGCCTATGACCGCTTCATTGCCATTTGTAATCCTCTTCTATACTCTGTGAGTATGTCTCCCTGGGTCTGTGGATTATTGGTGACAGGGTCCTACTCATGGGGTGCAGTGAATGCTGTCACTCAAACCACAATGACCTTTTCTTTGTCCTTCTGTGGGTCCATCGAGATCAATGACTTCTTTTGTGATGTTCCCCCACTTTTATCCCTCTCATGTTCAGATACCTTTATAAACCAGCTGGTTCTTCTTGGTTTATGTGGCTCCATTATTGTCAGTACCTTCTTGACTGTTTTAGTTTCATACATGTATATCATCTCAACGATATTGAAGATCCGCACGGTGCAGGGGCGCCAGAAAGCCTTTTCCACATGTGCCTCCCATCTGATTGGTGTGTGCTTATTTTTTGGTACTGTTTTCTTCATGTATGCACAGCCCAGTGCTGTCTCCTCCATGGAACAGAGCAAAGTGGTATCTATCTTCTACACTATTGTCATTCCCATGTTGAATCCCCTCATATATAGCTTGAGGAACAAAGATGTCAAGCAAGCACTGATGAGAAGCAAGCAAAGATTCTTCACCTGATTCTGTAGATGTAGGTTTCACAAATTAATGTGGACTTCACTCCAATTCAGTGCTACTATCTTGGTTTATGCTGTAGCAACAGACCCTTTGTTGATATCTTTGATCTGAAAGATATATTTTATTATATTTTTTATGTATTTAGCACTGAATGGAATCAAGACTGGTGAGAAAATGTAAAGTGGAAGAACCAATAATTGAATTGGTATTAGTTTATTTCGCCTCATATACAGAAACCTGATCAAGCTTCATCATAAAACAATCATAGAAAATATTTACTTTGAATACAACTCATAAAGCAGTAATACATATCCTTCTCAAAAGTGAAGAAAACCAAAGTGCTTCAATATTTACCTTAAAATATTTAGCAATGTATAAGTTAACTATTGGTATTTTTCATATAAAGATTAATAATAAACTAGGCAAATTTCATTGTTAATTATTTTTAACAGCTTTTACAAAGTATAGTCAGCATGTATCAATTTATTTGATTTATGAAAATGTGATGTTTTCACACATGTATATACTTGTATGATCATCCCATAGTCCAAAAAAGCCTGTGCACTCAGCCAAACATTTTCTTAGAAAGCCTTTATATTTCTCTTTCACTCTCCTTATGAAACAACAGCACACTCTGGATAACTAGACAAGCTTGTCTTCCCTCAGGTGTCACATAGTAGGGCATAAAGGATTATGGCTTTCTTAAAACTCCTTTGATATATATCTAACTTATATCATTATCAATAGTTTATTATAATTCATCCTTAGGTAATATTTCATGGTATATATATTATATGAAGGTACTACAATTTGTTCACTCTTCGTGTGTTGATAAATATTTGAGCTATTTTCAGTTGGGAGCCAATACAAATACAGTTGCTATAGATATTTTTATATATAAGCCTACCCTTTAACTTATCTGAAATAAAAACCTGGAGAGTTAGTGCTTATTTTATGCTTTAAAAACTGCTGCAATTTTTCATTCTTTAACAGCTCACATTTTCAGTTTGTTTCAGATCCTCCGCATTTTCATCAACATGTGATATTTTTTATGTAAATTATTTTATTAAATTTGTATGGTGTCTACATTTCAAATGGTGCCTAAAATATTTTCATGTGCTTACTTTTTCTACATGTTTTTGTTTGGTGGTAAGTCTATTTAAATTATACACATTCACACTAGGAAGTTATTTTTTATTATTGAGATTTGAAGTACCTTGTGTATTTCAAATACATATCCTTTACCAAAATTAAGATATTTACTTAGTGTGTAGCTTGCCATTTTATTATTTTAACAACACTCCTTTAAAAATATAGGTTTAATTAAATTTAGTGTATTAGTTTCTTCATGTATTGATTGTTCTTACATTGTCTTATATAAAGATCTTTGCTGCTGACATAGTGGTATATTCCTACAATCTGAGCACTCAGAAAGCTGAGGTAGGAGGAGGATTATAAATGTGAAGGCAGGCTAGTTAACATATAATCAGACACTGCCTCAAGAAATTAAAGAAAATTTTTTTCTCAATTTAAATTAACAAAAACTTTCTGCTATTTTTTTCAATAAATTGTTTCAATTTGATAGTTTGATTCAAAATAATTTTTACTTAATTTTACATTTTAAATTTTAAAATTAAATATTTTAATGTAAAATTTAATTTTATGAGCCTTATTCAAAATTCCACTTTTCATGTGGCTTCAAATGTTTTAATACCATTTGTGGAAACTTCAATTGTTTTTTTTTCCTACTAAATTATGTTTGGACTTAGGTCTAAAAGTTAGTTATCTCTAAATGAATGAAGATTTCATTTCTAGGGGGTTTTATTTTATTTGTTTACCTTTACACCAATATTATACATTGTAGTTTTGATTATAGGAAACCTTTCTTAAATAAAAGAATAGATAACAACAGAATCCATGCCAGAAAGGAAGTTGACATATAATTCATAATTCCCTTTAGATGTGGTGTTTATTAGAATGAAAGGGTTCCAAGTCCATGATGTGGTCTGATAGTGAAAGGGAGAACATTAGAAAGAAACAATACAATGTACAAAGATGTGAACATGATGGGCCATAAAGAGAAGTAGAGGCTTCTCTGTAAAGTCTGGAAAGGTGATTCATAGTAATGAGAACAAGAGAAAGAGAGAGAGAGAGTCACATAAAAGAAATGGTAAGGATGGGGGCAGAAGAGCTTTAAAGAGTTCTTTCAGTGCATCTCCTAAGCAAAATTCCTGAGAAGTCTCTAGACCAAATACAAAGAGCATAGGAGAAATACAACTTTTAAAAACAAAAGTCCAGGTAAGACAGAACACATTTCCCACTTTCCAAAGACCAATGTGTTTTTTTCCCAAACACAAAAATCCTGAATAAGTCCCCAAATTTAAGAGGAAACAATAATCCTTATTTCACAATAAGACCATTGCATACTTAAGAGTTGCAAATCAAATAGTTTATTCTGTGTTTCTGTAGGGGAATAAAAAGCTGGCATACTGATTCCAACAAGACAGCAGTATTATAACTTTCAAATCCACTTTATTGCTCCCCAAATTCCTTGTTTTATGAATTCTTCTGGAAAATGCATTCTTTCATGCTTCTCTAACACAGTCTCAGCCTCAAATTTCATATCCTCTTGGGCTCCAAATTGCCTTACTTTCCTGATACTTGGTTCATTTATGTAGCTAGTTATGACTTTTCATCCCTAATAGAAACTAAAAAGTGTCCAGGCAAACAAGAGCCAGGAGCTAGCTAGTGAAGACAGGGACTTAGGGCCTCCTGCCTATCCATGATTCATTAATGATCTCCAAATGCCCCATACAAAAATATGAACCATTATTATTTATTTCTTATTAATTGAATCCCCTCATTACCAGGTAGGGAACCTAATAGCACCCCAGGAGTTGAGCAACTCAGCAAATCTCATTGTTCAGCATTACTCAGACCTATAATCAGTTTTTTCTACAACTGTACTAGAGCAGATTTTAATAATATAAACATTAAAAATTTTAGATTTCACAAATGCATAATGTGTTGATTTTATTCCTATATATTATTTCTCTGAGAAGGAATCTAGATGCTTTTAAAATCCATGAATATGAGTTGTAGATATCAATAGAGGGTACAAGAGTCTGGAGAAGAATGAGTAATCTGGGTAATAGATTCTTTTATTTAAGCTGCAGCATCGAAGGAAGATTAAAGAATTCACATGAGAGGGCTTGGGTTGTAAGGTGGGTGGTTTAGGAGATTAAGAAAATGAAGGAACCTTGAAATTACTGAGTGGGTTTTTGCTGGTCCTAGATAGCACTAAAAGAGGAAAAGAAGGGTTTTATTTTTTAACATTTTCTTTTTTTTCTTGAGATTATAATTACATCATTTCTCCTTTCCCTTACCTCTTTCCAAGTTTTTTTTTATATGTCCCTTCTTAGTCATTCAAACTCACAGCCTCGTTTTCATTAATTGTGGTTACACACACACACACATACAAAAAAAAAACCTTCTAAATAACTGATTTAGCCTGTATAATGTTATTTGTATGTTTTGGGAGAATGAAAGTTTGGTATGAGATAACAAGTTGGTGTGTTCTTCTCACTTTCAGCATTCCTTAACTGTCTGTAGTTCTTTGTGTAATATGAGGCATTGTGGGCTTTCCTCTGTCCACTTTGGAATGTCTGTTATTATTGACTTTGTTCAGTTTATCTTTTGGAAGTCATGTTGCTGTAGCTTCTGACATTAAAAAAAAAAAAAGTCCACAACCTCACAGTAAACTCCCTGATACCTTGGCTCTTGAAGTCTTTTTAATCTCTCTTCTGCAATGTGCAGGAGTTGTTCTGTAGCTATATTCATTGTGACTTGGCTCAATAACTCAGTATTTTTTGTGGTTGTGGTTTTCTGTAATAGTCTCCACTTGCTACAGAAAAAAGTTTCTTTGATAATGTGAAAAGACTTCACTTATCTATAAATATAAGGACAAATATTTGGAGTGCACTTAGGTATTATGCTGGTTTAGTAAAGTGGTGGTTGTAGGTTCTCACCCAAAATCCATGACTTCAGTAATATTGTATAGTTGGCTAAGTTTCCAGTTTCCAGCAATAATTTCCTCTTGTTGAACAGGTATTAAGTTCAATTACAGATTCATTATTTCTGCACATCACTACTGCATCTTTAGGATTGTTATCCTATGTTGGCCTTTGTTGTGGTTGATAGGAGTTGTAGCTGAGTAGGACTTTTTTTTTTCTTCTCTTCTTTGGAAGCTTGCATGGTGTCCTCGGGTGCCATGAAAGCTAGTTCTCAGAGAGGAAATATTTAGTCCAGTTTCAGTAGAGTCATTTGCCCTTGTGTCTGAGGTGCATGGTGTCTTCAGCAATAGCAATTTACCCTCCACCTCTGGGAAACAATCAAGGTCAATAGCAATAGGCTCAATGGTGGTTTTGGAGTGTTTTGGACAACTCTGAACAATAACTTAAAAGAGGGCTTCTCATGCCTGATGTTGGGGATTTTGTGAGGTGGTCTTTGGCTCTATGAGAGAGGATTGTCAGCCAAGATTTTTAAAATTTCAATGAAACTATACATATAAATTATGCACACACTTACACATGTTACAGTTTTAAAGTTTAGTAGTTAATAGTGTTTTAAACTTTTGACTTTTCAGATATACTTACTGTTATTTTACCCTCCTCCCATCTGTATCTCTCTCTCCATAATGACAGCTTCCCCTTTATCAGTTTTTTTTTTTTTTGGTGGGTCACTTGTACCACATTCTTTTCCTCTTTCTCTTATTTCTATTGACTTGCAAAGTTAATGATTTAATTTTTCTTTACAGTTGAATAGTATATATGTTCCACATTTTCATTATCCATTCATTGATTGAAGGACATTTAGGTTTTGGGAGAAAGTTTTTGAATGATCTTTTATAATGTTTTGGAAGTTGCAGTTTATCATGAACAGAAACAGGTGGCTTTGAAGTGGCAAGGCATGGGTACAAAGAAACATGATGTTAGTAGAAAGGATTGGGGAGTCAAATTTGCTTTTGAAATTTGTGATGAATTAGCTAGAAGAGAAAAAAATTACATAGAGTCCAGAGATTGTAGTGGAGAACAGGTACCATCATTTTAATCAAGAGGCGAACCAGTCCAACTTTCCAAGAACCACACAACTATTTAATCTCTGTGTCAGTGAGTGTTTCCCTACAAATCCCTTAATAAATATTACCCTTTTTAAATCAGTCATCAATGATTATTAATACCAACAATAAGAGATGAGTCAACAGCTTAAACCTTCAGGCTACATGTTGCTCTTGGCAGAGAGAGGTATACCTTGAGACCTTTGGCCAGGAAGTCAGGGAAGAGATTGAAAAGAGGGAAGGAACTAATTGACCAATCAACAGTGAGAAAGGGGGGAATTCAAAGTATCTTGTACATTTTTGAGAGATGTTTCTTTTCAATATCAGAAACATCCATGCCCTTCGGAAAAAAAGTGATCCAGTGCTAGGTCCTAAAGTCTAAATGGTGATTCCCCTCTAGAATATCTAGATGTGGTTACAAAATCAGAAAATCTTGTTTGGATCTGACTAGAATAGGTCAGGCCAACCAAAGTGCAGCTCTGAACAGTCTTTTTCTAGGAGAGAGGCTGAAAGAAGGGCCCAGTTTCACTGAAAGCATCATATTGAAGGGACTGATTACCATAAGAGTGTATGCTCAGGGCTGGAGAGATGGGTCTGCAGTGGTTGGGAGTGCTGTTTGATCTTCCAGAGGACTTGGGTTCAATTTCCAGCACCCACATGGCAGCTCACAACTGTCTGTAACTTCAATTACAGGGGATCTGACACCAATGCACATAAAATAAAGTTAAATAAATTTAAACCAAAAAAGAAGTATATGCTCAAGCCAAATAGCAGGAGAAAGTTAAGAGAGAGATCCATAGATCCCCCTGTAAAGAATAAATAGAGAAGATCTCCTGAGTAAATTGTGATCATGGAGAGGAGATGAGAAGAGAACATGAGAGAATGTGGATGGTTGAGTCAAGGGGGAGCAACAGAGAGGGAAAGCAAAGAAGTAGATATCCTCATAGAGGAAGCTATTGTGGGATTAGAAAGAAACCTGGTGCTAAGGAAACACCCAAGAAGAACCTACAAGATGAGCCTGGCTAGGATTCCAGGAAATAGTGGAGAGGGAGCCTAAACTGACCTTTACCTATTATTGTATGACCACCCTAATTGCCATTATAGAACCTTCATCCAGCAGCTGATGGAGGCAGATGCAGAAATCCATAGCTAAGCACCTGGTCCTGCTGAAGAGAGGGAGGAGTGATTGTATGAGCAAAGGAAAATCATGATGGGAAACCCATGGAGCAGGCTGTCCTGTGCTGTTGGGAGCTCATAGACTCTGAAATGACAGCTGACAAACCTTTATGGAACAGATTTGGACCTTCTGAAGGTGAATGACAGTTGAAAGATGTGGTCAGTGTGTGGTGCCTCTTGTGCTCAGACCAGAGTTTATTCCTGGTGCATAAACCGTCTTCTCAGAGCCCATGCCCTGCAGGGGACACGTTTCTCAACCTTGATACTTGGGAGAAGGACTTGGTCCTACCTCAGCTGGATATGCCAGACTGGATTGACTCAAGTTGGGATTCCTTGCCCCCTCTGGAGAGTAAAGGGAGGAGAAGGGGCAGGAGGAGGAGCAATGGGTATGAAAACAAACAAAAAGAGTGTATGCTCAGGGAAAAGTTAAAATTTTATTGATAGGGTGCAGTGGGATAGAAAACAATTAATAGTGGCTTTTATGAAATAAAAGTCTGGAGAGTGAAAGAGAGAAAAGCAGAAGCAATTAATAAAAGGAAATAAGCAGAGCTTATATGGCCCAAAGCCCCATGGAAAGAGAAAGAACAGAGCTGGAGAATGATTAGCTTACTTTGAAATGCTGTACGGTGGTAACAAATAAAATCAGCCTGAAGATCAGAGGGCAGAGCCAGTCACTAGTTAACCATAGAGGCCAGAAGTTCTGGCTCACATCTTCAATTCCAGCACTTGAGATCTCATGCCTTTGATCCCAGTACATGGGAAGCACATATGTTGGGAGCTGGAAACAAGGAGTGCTATGGCTGGGTAAAGAGAGAAATATAAGGTGAGAGGAGACAGAAGCTCAGCCCTTTTGGTCGGAGAATTTGGTAGAGGTAAGAAGTCTCTTTAGTGGCTGACCCCTGTGTCTTTATGATCTTTCAGCATTTATTCCAATATCTGGCTCTGTTTTTTTTTATTAAGACCAATTAATATTTATGCTACACTGTACAATTTAAACAAAATGAAAGGTAGTTCTGGCAGTCAGTCTAGAAAGAAAGTCAAATCTAATTCACAGTTCCTCATAGCTTTGAGGTTTTCTACAACCAAAATGTCTCAAAGACAGAAACAATACAATATATGAAGATCTAAACATGAGGGGTCCTTAAAGTTAATGAAGACTTTCTTTAAGAAATAGTCTCCATGAGAGAAATGGCAGGGAGGTGAACAGAAGAGCCTCTTCAGGGAAGCCTTTAGAAAATCTCCCTTAGCAAACTCCCTGAGGAGTCTTCAGACAAACTCTAAGAAAAAGTAAAATATGACCTTTTTTGAAACCTTTTATAGATAGTAGAAAGTTTTATGTCACATGATTTAGTTCAACCTAACATTTCTTCATATAAGCTGAGTTAGCTCTGTAGACCTATTGTATGATACTTTGTTAGTACTCTGACCAAAAAAAAAAAAAAAAAAAAACCATAAAAAACTCCACCTTACCTGAAGATCAGAGAGCAGAACCAGCCACTAGTTATCCATAGAGGCCAGGCAGTGGTGGCATACACCTTAAATCCCAGCACTAGGAATGCAGACACAGGAACATAAGACTGATGGAGACAGACTCTTCCCTCACCCCATCTTGTCTGAGATTTCATATAGGAAAGAAGCCTCTGGTAGTTGTTCTGCTTCTCTGATCTTTCAACTTTTATGCTTAATATCTTATTTTAGGTTTTTATTAAGACAATAAGAACATGCTTCACCTATGGCACAACTAACACACATATGTAATACGTTATATATTTGGAAACTGGTTAATGTACATCTTAAATGTTTTCACCCAAAAGATAAAAATACCTGCTTATCTATGCAAGGTAATGGATATGTTAATGAGTATGTACTTTTTTTATCTCTTTTTATTGTTTGAGTGGCCTTGACAGAAGTTTAAGTATCTTTTTGATTATCAGTGATGAAAGGGGTAATCTTAATTTATTCATAACCCTGGATAGATTTGAGTACTTTTCCATTGAAAATGGTGCTAATTGTGAGTTTTTCTATTTAGGTTTTCTATATTGAGACCCTTCCCTTCTATACTGCTTCCACACTTTCCTATAAACTGCTGTTTTATTCAGTTATCAAATTTTGTCAAATTCTTTCCTGAATTGATTGTAATGATCAGGTGGTTTTTTTTTGCCAGTTTGATATAATATATTGATTTGGTTTTTATAGATTGTGCCATGTTTGTATTAATGTACAAATTTAATCTGTTCATGAGCACAATTGCAAATTGAAATATCAAGTTCAATTTTCTTATATTTTATTTAGAATGTCTGCATAATTTTTCTTTGTGACAATTCTCCATTTTTTCCTCTGTCTGTTGTAGTTGGATTATGTTGGTATGTTGTAAATATTTGTCCTTCCTACTGGTTTAATAAAAAGCTGATTGGCCAAGGCAGACAGGAAGTGTGGGTGTGGCTACCAGACCAAAAAAACTCTGGGAACATCTCAGAGAAGAGCAGAAATGCCACAGGGAAGCCAGGAGATATAGAGAAAAAAAAGTTGAAATGCTGCTGAGGTACTGAGCCATATGGCTTAACAAGAATCATAGGTTGGGTTGAGATGAAGGAGTTAGCAAGTTATATGCCTGGGCCCAAAGCCAATCAGTGTAAAATTAATGTAAGAATCTATGTGTTTCTGTGGGACTGTGGGTCTGAACCTTGAGGCCAGTTCAGAAAGTCTGGGCCAGAAACCACATCCAACAGTCTGGTTGTGATTTTGGTGTAATGACTAATCTCTTAAGCTCTCAATAGAGACTAAGACAGGTATTGTCTATTCTTGAATATTTGTAGAATTCTGTAATGAAGTAACAATCTTGTTTTATCTTTTTAAAGAGGGCATTCACAATAAAACTAATTATAAAAACTAAAATCTTAATGCTTTGTTTTTGTGTTACTTGAAAAATTTTCACACATTAAGATAAACAGAATTACTTAGTGGAAACATTAATGGTTCTGCATTTTTATGCAATGAAATGTGCTTTTGCTTCTAACTTTACAAAGAATACAGTATTCTTTAGTTCCCCCTTTCCTTCTTCCTTGAATTCTCCTACAGTGTATTAAAATCATGAATTTTCTTAATTACACAGTGACATTTACTTGTTACACTCTTAGTTTCCTAAGAGATCCTCAATGCATCATTATGTCTGCCTATAGGTGTTACTCTCGAGACTATGATTAATATTTCATAGGGTGCCCAGAGGACAGAACTATAAGATGAGCTCCAGATCATCTTGTTAGCTTAACGAGTCCCATGACTGTTCTTCAAATAGTTGATTCACAAAATGTTTCACAATATTCTAAAATTTTACCTCATTATTTTAGAAATGAATTCTTTTTTTATTTTAACACCTCAGTTTATCTATGCTTTGTAGGATTGGAGACACAGGCTTTGATTACTAGTTAGGACTACCATACAGTAATTTTAGGTCATTTCTATATGTCTTAAAGAAAATAAAGTATGTTACTGTTGTACACTATGTGTTATTTAGAAATTAGAGATCTACTCTATCAGTTTAAAATTAATGTCTATTAAAATAAAAAGACCCAGGATGAAGTCAAATTTGACATTTTGTACTAGCTACTATTACTAGCTATTGTAAAGCATATCCAGTGAATAAGGTATGTCCAACCAGAAATACAAAATGAAGCCATTTCTAGGAAGTGTTAGTCAGCTCTGAGAAAACTGAGGGGGAACTTTTAAAGATTTATAGAACTTCTAGTTTTATTTAAATTTGCTTCTGAAACCATCTTTATGGTTTGTATTTCTCCTTGATTCATGCATGACATTTTCATAGTAGGCACTAGCCAGGGATGTGCACACACAAAGAGAGAGAGAGATTAAAGAGGGCATGAAGTAAAAGAAACATCTGGGTTGTTATTGCAGAGATATTTATTAAAAGGTTATACAAATACTCACTGATACAAATTGAACCTTAAGAAAATTCTTGGAGAGCATAAATGTCTTATGATGGAAGGTTTGATTCACTCCCCAAGAACTCAGGAACAAATAGGAAGGTCAGGGTTCCCTGGGTCTCAAATCAATTCTGGCCACATCCCATAAAGGTCCTGAACTCAAAAGCTACTCATCTAAGCTTCCCTAAGTAACACCTGAATCCCACTACATTTCCCCCTTTTGTCTAAGACAGTTTTAAATTAAGTGTAAGAGTATATACAATAGAAATAATTATGAGGTAATGTCTGAGGGAGGGTAAGGCAGTAACATAAACAAGGTCAAACTATAACTAACAAACAACAAACATAAAATGTATCTTAAATGTCTAAAATATTGATAAATGGCAATGTATAGGGATTATTTAAGGCTGTTTATCTTGAATAATAAGAATTTAATATCTGAATGTTTTTTGTTAAGGTATGAGATGGTAGTAACTTTAACTATTTAGTCTTTATCCAAACCTGAGAAGGAAAATATATTACCTGAATAAGTTGGAAGAACAGAGAGTAGCTTTTTAAGATTTAGGAGAGGACAGCAGCAGTCAGCTGCTTGAACAGTCACCTACAAATTTTCTGTAAAGTTGGAGCATCTATATTTTGGCTATAGGCTTATGATATTTGATAGATCTTTTTAGAAGTAAAGGATTTTTGGAGAAACTGTCTTATCTTGTTTAGGCAGGTTTTGGCAGTCTTTATTTTTTATTTGTTTGTTTGGATTGCACAATGTGTGTATTGTCAGCAGTTGAGGCAAGGGCATTGTCTGCTAAGAAAGACAAACTCTTTGTGAAGTGTCCTTGATATCTAACATTATCTCTGGAAAGGAACAGTGAAGTCAGGAGTTGTTATGTCTCATGGCCAAATTTCAAGTAACAATTAAATGTCATATTTTTAGGTCTATAAAGTGGTTGAAGGCTTTTGTTTATCTAACATATTTTATCATATATTTAAAAAAGTTAAACAACATGACTATTATATGACAACTTAAGTAACTGTGATCTGTAATTTTTATTATCTTAAAGACTGAAGTTTATATTGTAAAAATAGGCAATTTATAATGGGTGTACAGTTTTTGAATAATGACTTTAAGTATGACAATCATTTAAACATTGACTAAAAGTATATGTATAGTATAAAATAACAACAGTATTTTAAATACATATAAAATATCTAAACAGATACATAAAATATTTTATGTATATATTATGACTAATATAATTATATATTATGACTAGCATAATTAAACAGACATGAAATTGTATAGTAAAAATGAC
>PVIH01024895.1:0-21765 GCA_004025045.1 Sigmodon hispidus | reverse complement strand
GGCTGTGTGGCTGTGAGGCTGTGTGGCTGTGTGGCTGTGTGGCTGGCCCTTCTGTTCTTGCTCCTTGATCTCTCTTATTCTCTCTGCCCTCCAGCCCCACCTATCCCTTCTCCTGCCTTGCTATTGGCCATTCAGTTCTTTAGTAGACCAATCAGGTGTTTTAGACAGGCACAGTAACACAGCTTCACAGAGTTAAACAAATGCAACATAAAAGAATGCAACACATCTTTGATTCATTCAATGTTCCACATCATAAACAAATGTAACATGTTTTAAAATAATATTCTACCACACCCACATCCAGATGGAATGCTCTTCACAGCCACGGTGACTGACTTCCTAGCCATCGATGCTGTCATTTACCGCAGCCTCGGGGACCGGCCCACCCTGCGCACAGTAAAGCATGACTCCAAGTGGTTTAAAGGTGAGGCCCATGAGGAGAGTGTAAACCTTTGATGTAACATTTACCCGACATCCCCCAACAAAGTAAGAGTTCCGGAAGAGATGAGGAGCAGAGTGGGTGGGACCTCGATTTTTGGAATCTGTTGATGTTTTTAAAGGTGAAACTAGATGGAAGATTTTGATGTAAAGTAGAACACCCTGGAGGGATGACTGAGGATCCTCTAGTACAAGAGCAGGACAGGAAACCCCGGAGCCTAGCTCTCTTCCAAACAGGAAGGAAGCGGTCATTGGCTTGGGCAGTGTGGACACAGTGACTGTTATGACCCCACTCACCTTTTTAGAGTCAAACTGAGCACAGTCATTTTGGCTAAGTGGCTGCTCTAAGTCCTTTCTCCATAGTAAAAGGCACAGGTCACAGTGTGCTCCGATGCCATCTGAGCCCCAGAGACCGCTTTAGGATGACGAAGGCTGGATCTCAACCCTTTCTCCACAGAACCCTACTTCGTGCACGCAGTGGAGTGGGGGAGCCATGTCTACTTCTTCTTCCGGGAAATTGCCATGGAGTTTAACTACCTGGAAAAGGTGACAAAACCACCCGTGGGCTGCCTGGGCAGGGGATAGACACATCAGGGAAGGTGGATAGGAGTTACATGGAGTCCCCTCCAGCAAGGGGAGGCTGAAGTCTCTGAGGCCGAAGACATTTAAGGAGTAACTGTGGAGGTTGAAGTCTGTGCAGAGGAGTGTTGGGGACACTGGTGTCACATGGCCCCACAGCTCCTGCGGGCATCCATCCCTCAACACCGTCTGTACTGTCTCATTGACACTTTGCCATAAACCAAGCTGCCTGTTCTTCAGCCCTTCACACAAACATTACCTGAGTCTTCTACAATCTACCCACCCATCACCCATCCACCCACCCATCCTTCCACCCACTCATCTGCCTGCCCATCCATCACCCACCCATCCATCTACTCTCCCACTCATCCATCCATCCCTCCCTCCCTCTACCCACCATCACCCATCCATCCATCCATCCACCCATCTTTATGTCTTGCACTGTCACCTGTACCATCCATGTTCCTGGCATCTGTTGTCACATGGACTGTGGGTATCAGGTCCTCTCTAATCTTTTGTGATAGGGGTTCCCTCTGTCCTGCATGGCTTGCAGCAGCCATTTCTTTCTTTTTTAAAAAAATATTGATTTATTTATTATGTCTATAATGTTCTGCCTGCATGTGTGCTTGCACACCAGAAGAGGGCACCAGATCTCATCATGGTTGTGAGCCACCATGTGGTTGCTGGGAATCGAACTCAGGACCTCTGAAAGAACAGTCAGTGCTCTTAACCTCTGAGCCATCTCTCCAGCCCCACAGCAGCCATTTATAAGCCATGCTGACTCAGGTTATTCCTGATGCTTGTCCAGGTGGTGGTATCCCGCGTGGCCCGTGTGTGTAAGAATGATGTGGGCGGCTCCCCACGTGTGCTGGAGAAGCAGTGGACGTCCTTCCTGAAGGCCCGGCTCAACTGCTCCGTGCCTGGGGACCCTCACTTCTACTTCAATGTCCTCCAGGCTGTGACGGGGGTGGTGAGCCTGGGCGGCCGTCCCGTGGTCCTTGCTGTCTTCTCAACCCCCAGCAACAGGTCAGCCAGCGCTAGCGTGTGCCCGCTGGGGGGGGTTGGTGAGCAGAATCCCAGGGCTCACACATTCACTCAGCAAACATTCTCTGAGTCCTGTGTTGGGTGGCACCAGGCCACCCAACCTGGGGCCAAGGAACAAAAGAGATACCCTGGAGTCCTGTCATCCTATGGGACATGTCCTGAAGATAGGACATGGAGGGGGACAGGAAATACGAAGGTTCACAGGCTGTGTGCTCATTGGAGGAAGGAGACTCGTGTGTCAGGCATGGAGGGAGCAGCCAGTGGGATCAAGGAATAAATAAGATAGCATTATGGGGAATCACACATGGAGCGAGGCCTGGACTTGGGTCTGAGAGCACAGGAGTCATAGGCAAATGAGGATCAATATAGAGAGGTCAGCAACCGTGGCCTCTGGGAGACCAGACATTCAGGCAAGCCACGGTGGGGTGGGAACTGAGTCCCTGGGGTAGAGGGCCTTGGGGAAGCTGCACAGCGGCCCACCCTGCGGGTGTTCTGGAGGCAGAGTGGTGTGTGGTCACATGAGTGGGCAGCACAGGGACTGGAGATGGCACCATCCCCATCTGACTCCTTGACAGCATCCCTGGCTCAGCCGTCTGTGCCTTCGACATGAACCAAGTGGCTGCTGTGTTTGAAGGCCGCTTCCGGGAGCAGAAGTCACCTGAGTCCATCTGGACACCAGTGCCTGAAGACCAAGTGCCCAGGCCCAGGTGACAGCGATGTCCATCTTCACACAGTCTTCCTGTGATGGCTAGCTCAGGGGAGCTCATCTCAGCTGGGCATGTTGGATGAGGGAGAGAAACTGAGACGCTAGTGAAGGGAGCAGAGGGCTGCAGGGAAGAACCAGGCCATAGCCAATGGCAGTGACCTGCATTTGTTGAGGGATAAGCCAGATGAAGAACAAGAGTGTGTGCAAAGGCCCTGGGGCCCACGCCAAGGCCTGTGCGAGGCCCCAAAGCTCCAATGACTTTAGTGGGTTGAAGTCAGAGTGGGAAACCCTCGGAGTGGGAAACCATTCAGGCCGGGCCCAGATGCCCTGAATTCTCTCTGACTCGCTCCCCCCTTTCGGTCTTCCCCCAGGCCTGGGTGCTGCGCAGCACCCGGCATGCAGTACAATGCATCCAGTGCACTGCCAGATGAGATCCTCAACTTTGTGAAGACCCACCCACTGATGGACGAGGCAGTACCTTCCCTGGGCCATGCGCCCTGGATTGTGAGGACTTTGATGAGGTCAGTGCTGGAGGATTGTGGGAAGGGGGATGGGTCTCCATGAAGGGCCTTCCTTTATTGAGGGGTATGTGGGGCTGGGCAAGGGCAGCTCATGCAAAGGCCCTGGGGTAGGGAGCAGGGGTCACAGCCTCTGCAAAGGGCCTGAGGCAAGACATAGCATGACTTCTTGGTGTCATGTCCACCCTTGTGTGCGCACTTGTGTAACTACTCGGTTTAGGGGGTGTGTGATACCTGCAGCGGGAGTCTTTCAAGACTTCAAGCCCCGCCTTGTATTTCAGGCACCAGCTGACCCGGGTGGCTGTGGATGTGGGTGCGGGCCCATGGGGCAATCAGACAATAGTCTTCCTTGGCTCCGAGATGGGCACCATTCTCAAATTCCTCGTGAGGCCCAATGCCAGTGTCTCAGGGACCACTGGGCCCAGCGTCTTCCTGGAGGAGTTTGAGACCTACCGTCCTGACAGGTCTGGGGATAACCAGGGAGGGGGGAGTGGCTGGCTGAATGTAAGGGTGGGCACACCAGCCTCACTCACACCCCTATGTGCCCAGGTGTGGACGGTCCAGCAGTGGTGGTGAGTGGGGGCAGCGACTGCTGAGCCTGGAGCTGGACACAGCCTCAGGTGGTCTGCTGGCGGCCTTCCCCCGCTGTGTGGTTCGAGTACCGGTAGCCCGCTGCCAGCTGTATTCCGGATGCATGAAGTGAGTGTTCCCCACAAGGCTGGCACAGGGTGGGAGATAAAGGCAAAGATGTCAGTGAAAAGCTTTGTTCACGGAGAGGTGAACTGAGCAGCGGACACAGCTGTGCAAAGGCCCTGGGCAGGGTGGAGCCTGTATTTAGGAGCCATAGACAGCTGTGTGGCTCAGACTCCAGCTTCACACCCAGCCTCGGTCTCTCATGTGAAAAAGGGAGAGGCGGGAGCCTCTACTCCAAGGCTCACTCTGAGTTGGCCACAGTTAGGTGACTGGAAGCGCATGGCCCAGGTCCCTGAGTGGCTGTTACATGCTCTATCCTAGGAACTGTATTGGCAGCCAGGATCCGTACTGCGGGTGGGCTCCCGACGGTTCCTGCATCTTCCTCCGACCAGGAACCAGGTACACAAAGGGGGACATGAGGGAGGGTGCATCTCAGGACCCACGGTCCCAGTTCCCCTCCCTGTGCCATGCTGGGTGCAAAGGGTTCTCTGCTAAGTCCACTTCTGCCCCTTCCCCCACTTCAGTGCCACATTTGAACAAGATGTGTCCGGAGCCAGCACCTCAGGCTTAGGGGACTGCTCAGGTAAGCTGGGAAACGGACTACCCTTGTGTTGTGACCCAAGCCAGGGACGCTCAGCCCTGGGAGTGAGGGAGCCGGTGGAAAGTTGTGGACAGAGACGGTGACTCGGTGCTCACGGGCGTCCTCTGGTGGCTGCTGCGGGGAGGAGTTAAAGATGAGACCGCCCGATTGATTGATTGGGAAATAAGGGAAAGAAAACACCAACGACAAGGGGCGTGGCTCAAACGCCCCGCCCATGCCTGGGGGCGTGGTCAGGGTGGCACTGTGCCTATGAGCGCAGACCGGCTGGCTTTCTGGACAAGACTGCACTGCCTCCCTCTGTCCCCAGGACTCTTGCGTGCCAGCCTCTCGGATGAGCGCGCAGGGCTGGTGTCAGTAAACCTGTTGGTCACGTCCTCGGTGGCAGCGTTCGTGGTGGGCGCCGTGGTGTCTGGCTTCAGCGTGGGCTGGTTCGTGGGTCTCCGCGAGCGGCGGGAGTTGGCCCGGCGTAAGGATAAAGAGGCTATCCTGGCGCACGGCGGCGGCGAGGCAGTGCTGAGCGTGAGCAGGCTGGGCGAGCGCAGGGGGACGGGGCCCGGGGGCCGTGGAGGAGCTGGCGGCGGGCCCGGGGGTCCCCCGGAGGCCTTGCTAGCCCCGCTCATGCAGAACGGCTGGACCAAGGCGGCGCTGCTGCATGGTGGCCCTCACGACCTGGACTCGGGGCTGCTGCCCACCCCTGAGCAGACACCGCTGCCCCAGAAGCGCTTGCCCACGCCACACCCGCACGCCCACGCCCTGGGGCCGCGAGCCTGGGACCACAGCCACACATTGCTGTCGGCCTCAGCCTCCACCTCCCTGCTGCTGCTGGCGCCTGCCCGTGCCCCTGAACAGCCCCCGGTGCCGGCGGAGCCAGGCCCCGACGGTCGCCTCTGCGCACCCAGACCCGGCCGGGCCTCGCACCCCGGCGACTTCCCGCTAACACCCCACGCCAGCCCGGACCGCCGGCGGGTGGTGTCGGCACCCACAGGCCCCTTGGACCCATCGGCGGGCGACGGCCTGCCCGGGCCGTGGAGTCCACCCGCGACCAGCAGCCTGCGGAGGCCGGGTCCCCACGGGCCCCCAGCAGCAGCCCTGCGGCGCACTCACACATTCAACAGCGGCGAGGCCCGGCCCGGGGGTCACCGTCCCCACCACCGCCACCCACCCGCGGACTCTGCGCATCTGCTGCCCTGTGGGGCGGGCGAGCGGACTGCACCTCCGGTGCCCTAGGCTGGGCGGACGCCTCGACGGTGCCAACCACAACGACCCGGGGCGCGAGTCCAGGTCACCAGGCCCCGCCGGCTCCGAGTGGGACGCGTCCGTCCCCACCCACGCGCGTGGGGGGGTCCCCTCGCCACAGGGAAGCACAAGAGTCCCCTCCATCTCGGAGGATTCAGGACACAAGCCCCGGGGTGGGCGGGAGGACGCCGACCTTTGACCTTCTGCGCATAGACTTTGATTTTTTTGTTTGAGTTTTTTTTTTTTTTTTTTTTTTTTTTTTTCCTAAGAAATTGCACAGCCCCGTTCTTGGGGTGGCAGCCGGGGTAGGGGGTGAGGACATGGGGTGAGGGCAGGCAGAGCTGCAGACATGAGCCTTCCCACCTCAACTCATCCTCCGCAGAAGGGACCCCCTCCCCAGTCCCGGGCTCCTACGTGTGTGGGTGTGTGTCTGTGTGCATGGCCTGTTCGTGTGCAAGGGTCCGGGACCGAAGTGTGTGTGCGTGTATGTGAGACAGGGCCGCCGTGGGTGTGCGTGTGTGCGACGCAGAATGTGGGTGGTGGCGCCCTCAGAGACCCTGGCGTTGGCTGAGCCAATGTTGGGACTTCTAGAGAGAAGCCTGGGGCAAGGGGCCTCCGAGATGCCGGTTTGGAGTTTGAATCCTGCTTCTGCAGAGAGGACCTGGGGTTCAGGCTGGGAGATGGGGAACCTGCTTCTAAAGGGCTTGTGAGGGTCTTGGGGGGGTGGATGTGGGCAGACCCCCCTGTAAATACAGCCCTGGGGTGGTCAGAGAGGCCCATGCCACCCGTCTCCCTTGTGACGGCCCCTCTTTGACTGCCAGCTGACCGTGCATGCCACGTGGCCAGCTGAGTCCAGGACCCTCCCAGCCCTATCTCCGTCAATAAAACTCTGTTTACATCCACCGGCCCCTTGACTCTGGGTCAGCTCTGTTTCCTGGGGTGACTGGGAACACTTGGGGGACAGAGTCTGCTCTTAGGCATGCTCACAGGCAGATGGGCTTAGCTTCTCAGAGCCCAGGCCAGGAGGAGAGGTCAGTGGTGTGAAAGCCTGGGAAGCAAGCTTTCATAACAGTGAGGAACTCCCTAGGTGCTGGAGAGATGGCTCCATGGGTAAAACACTTCCCTCGAAAACACGAGGTGTGGTGGTGTGTGCCTGCAATTCTAGAGCCTCGAGGCCCAATCAGAAAGATTCCTGGGGCTCTGGCCCTACAGCCCTGCCTCAGTGAAGAAGATAGAGCTACTGAGAAACATAGGCAAATCCACCTATTAGCCTCTGCCAGTGTGTCAGCCAGCTGTCCTCAAAGGCTAGTTCCTAGCCTCAAAACACATCTCACTATTGTAGTTTTTGTTGTTGACAATCTCACTATAAAGCCCAGGCTGACATCTAAGTGGATGAGATCCCCCTGTCTCCTTACCCCAACCCAGTAGCGTTGTGAGGACACACAACCCCCCTGTGTCTTCACAGCAGACACCTGCACACACTGTACTTCAGATAAACAATCCCCAGAGGCTCTCTTGGAAATTGCGTTCAGCTGTGCAGGTAGGGAGCCTGGATCTACGAGAGCATAGAAAGAAAACACAACATAGCAGGAATCTGAGAGCTCACAGTTTTCCCAACACTCTTCCTGCTCTTCCCTGTCTCCTACACAAAGAGCAACCAGGTACCTGGTCACATTGCAACCTCAGACACCCAATCCTGGGTTAGGAAAGGTGGGGACTCAGCTCTGGAGATAATGGATGGGACCAGACCTCAGACCAGGAAGTTAAAGCTGAAGAAAGGCCATCCGGGAAGGGGCGGGCAGGAAGAGAGGCCACTGCCAGGAAGGGGGTGTAGCAACGCTGTCCAGTCCCCAGTCTCTTTCCCCACTCTGCACTGAGTTGGGGTGGGGACTGTATAAAGCCAGCTGCCTGGGGCCACAGAGACACACAGAAGTAAAAGAGAAGAGTGGGGCCATGGCTTCAGAGCAGCGAGAGAGGTAGGTTTCCTCTGGGCTGGGCTGGGCTGGGCTGGGCAGACCTGGCGCCAGGCCAGGCAGAGCCCTGGGATGTTGGTCTGACCCATTGAGGTTGCCAGGGACAGATGCAAACCTGTAGGCTATTACTGCAGACACAGACAGACTCCAGAGGCCCAGTGAGCAGGCACTGGGGAGGGCGTCTGCCAAGCCCGAGGCAATGGTCACTGTGGAAGACCCAGAGCCTCCAGGTGTGGTAGGGATTTAAGTAGACCTAACTGCAGAGGGACTTATGTTCACAGAGTTCTTCCCGAGTGAGTACCCAGCAGTGACCACAGAACCTGGACAGAGAAAGGAGAAGCCCAGTGCTGGAGCTGTGCCCTCCTGAGAACGGCAGAGGAGGGCTAATGAAAGCCAGGCATTGTGGCTGGAGCTTTGTAGGATGAACAGGAGTCCACTGACTCTCCCCTTCAAAGACATAACTAGGGACATAGGAGATTAGAAGTAACTAGCTAGTTGGGTTGGGAATAATTAATAACTGATAAGCTGTTAGGAGGAAGTGTGGAGGTGTCAGACCAGGAACTTAAGTGTTGTGGGGGTGAGATTTGCTGTGGGACAGAGGCTGCCTCTGGAAGCCAAGGGAAGGCTTGGAAAGCGTGACTGAGAATTTGCAGGAGGAATGGGAGTCACTGGCTCTGCCACTCACATACCCATCTAAGAGGACAAAAAATAGTCAGGAGCAAAGCCTGGTACTCATATGGTCCCAGTCCACGGTGGCGCCCATGGGGAAGAAGGGGATATATTTTCACGATGGTTCCCTGATCACAGCCCCCAGGGCCTCAACACTTGACTTGCCTCCCCAGAATCCTGCTCCTCTTGGCCCTCTTGGTGACTTCAGCCGAGGGCACCGTGTCCAGCCTCAAGGAATGCCTGGTACTGCCTTCAGCTGAGGGCAGCACCGTCTCCTGCCACCGTGCCATGGAGTTCCCAAGTTCCCTGCCTGCTGACACTGTCCATCTGTCGGTGGAATTCTCCAATCTGAAGCTGCTGCCTGCCTCCGCCCTGCGAGACTGTCCCCGCCTGCGGGAGCTGCACCTCTCTAGTAACGGCCTGCAGGCACTGTCCCGGGAGCTTCTGGTGCCCGTTCCCCGGCTGCGCGTCCTGGACCTGACCCACAACGCTCTCCGCGACCTGCCCTCGGGGCTCTTCCGCGCCTCGGCCGCCCTGCGCACCCTGGTCCTGCGGGACAACCGGCTGCGGGTCGCGAACGCGCGGTGGCTGTGGGGCCTGCGTGCCCTGGACCACCTGGACCTGGCGGAGAACCAGCTGCGCGCGCTGCCCCCCGGGCTCCTCTCCCGCCTGCACGCTCTGAGCACCCTGGACCTCGGGTACAACCTGCTGGAGACTCTGCCTGCCGGTCTCCTGCGAGGTCCGAGGCAGCTGCAGCGCCTGCACTTGGAAGGGAACCGGCTACGGAGGCTGGGGGATGGCTTGCTGGCACCCCAGCCGTTTCTGCGTGTCCTGTTCCTGAGCGACAATCGGCTGGTCGAGGTGTCAGCCGGAGCCTTCCGCGGCCTCCGGCTGCTGGACATGTTGGATCTGTCCAACAACTCTCTATCCAGCACGCCCCCCGGCCTCTGGGCGTCGCTAGGGAGGCCGGCCCGCGACATGCAGGATGGCTTCGATGTATCGCACAATCCCTGGGTCTGCAATGAGGACCTGCGGGACCTGTGGCGATGGCTGCACGCCAACAGACACAAGATGTTCTCGCAGAACGACACGCGCTGTGCGGGGCCCGAGGCCCTGCGGGGACAGCTGCTGCTGGAAGTGACAGAGCTGGGGTCCTTGTAGGGTGGCGACTGGGGTGTGGGCTCCCTATTCCCTCCCCGGAATTGCGGTTTTCCTACCCCTTCCAGGCTCTCTGCCGCACCCCAGGCCACTCTGTCGGGGGTCACCAAAGCAGTTAGTAAAACGGCTTCTAGGCTGAATGAACAACTCTGCTTCCGCGAGGTTTCTGGCTCACATTTATTTTGTGCGCATGCGCCGCAGGGAGATCCTGGCGACTTTTAAGAGCGGGTTCCCTCCGTCCACAGCGTGGCTGCTGGGGATTCGGACTCGGGTCTTCAGGCTTGTATGGCAAGCACTTTACTGAGCTTGCTCTCCAGACCCTTGGAACTCGCTCTGTAGACCAGGCTGGCCTCGAACTCACAGATCTGCCTGCGGCTGACGCCCTAGTGCTGAGATTAAAGGCTGTGCCACCACCGCCCGGCTTTTTTGTAGACAAGGTTTCATGTAGCCTAGGCTGGCCTCAAATTGGCTATGTAGCCTAGGTTGATCTAAGCTCATCATGATTCTCCTGCCTCTGCCTCCGCCTCCAGGTGCGCTGGAGAGAGGGGGTGCGGGTGTGTGTGTGTGTGTGTGTGACAGGCATGCAACGCTGCAAGACCAGGTTTCTTTCTCATCCCAGCCCTGCAGCAGGAGCTGAGGAGAATGGGTTAAGCCTGGCGCCCTGGTTTGCTGATCTGTAAAATGGGGTCGGAGCTGACAAGATCTGCTGCTCTCGGGATTGAACAGCAGAGAGAGCACAGCGGCCGAATCGCCCCAGCCTGGGAGTTCCAGTAACCACATGATGGCTCAGTCACCTGTCACTCCAGTTACAGGCAGCCATCGTCCTCTCCGGCCTCCTTAGGCACAAACAGACCGACATACAGACAAAACACCTGCTCACAAAAATGCAATAATAATAGTAACGAGCAGGTCGGGTGGGCTTCAGGGGACGGAGCTCCCTAGCACTCCGGCTCTGGGTCCTTGCCTAGCATTGCCTAACCACAACCTTAGCCACTGGGTGGTGAGTTCAAGGTCATTCTTGGCTACGTAGTTAGTTCCAGGCTATCCTGGGCTACAGAGTGAGATCTGGTCAAGCCTGGACTATAGAGTAAGACTGATCCAAAACAAAACAAGCGTACATAAAAACATCAAGAACGTCCTTGGCCCTAATCAGAGGTCAGCCGTGGTGACCAGATGAGGACACCGGCGTCCCGAGGTCGCTATGGCAACAGGGTGGGGGGAGCCCGGGACACACCCCGGTGCTTCATTGGCTGGCGCGCAGAGGCCCCGCCCAGAGCTGCTATAAGGGCCGCGGGCTGTCTCCGGTGGGGGCACCTGGGACACCGGTCCGGTCTGCTCTGCACCCAGGTGAGGGCGCGCGAGTCTCTGACTCGGAACACCCGGACCTTCCCGGAGGGGCCGGAGGGAGCAGGGCGCGCATGCGTGGAGCCACTGGCGCGGCAGGTGGCGGGACCCTTGGCCCAGTGGGCCCGGGCCCAGGACCCAGTTGGGCGGGGCCCAGGCGCAGAGGACAGTGGGACGGCCCATGATGGGGACGCGCAGAGCGGGTGCTTGCCCTGAGGTCAGCGTCCCTGAACCCCTTGACAGCTGAGGGTGACCTCGAAGCTCCACGTGCATCCTAGCCTCAGTTTCCCTGCTTGTCAAAGGGACCGGATTCTGCGGCCGCTGCCTCCACCTCCGCAAGCGGGACTGGTGTGTGGTTCTGTCCCCCGGGAAAATGGACCAGAGAAGTGACGAAGCCAGTCCAGTGCCACAGGACAGGTAATGATGGAACCTGAACTCGTTTTTGTCTCTTCTAGGCCCACGCCCTCTCCCCCACAAAGCCGCAGGTTTTATTATATACTCACTATGTGCAGGGCCCTGGGCATGCCTTGCCTCTGCACCCCAGGACACCCCGCAGGGCTGGCTTTCAGGGGTTCCCTCTCTCTGCATCCTGCCCTCCAGGATATCGGACGATGAGACAGCTCAGGACCCTGGATCCAGCCTGGGGGAGCCGGACCAGCAGGTGAGGAGGAGAGACTGCAGTTGGGGCGCGCCTGCGAAGGGAATTCATGGTTGGATCCCTCGCACGTTTCTTGTAGAAGGCTCTGGCAGGGACACACCACGGCCTAGGTCCCTTATTGTAACTCCGTGTGACTGGTGTCACAAAACCAACCCAGGGTATACGCACCCACAGTTACAACCTATGGGGAAACTGAGGCCCTAGCAGTAAGGTCTCTGCCCTGGGGGTCATCACCCAGCTGGTCCCCAATGGGGCGGCCTCAGGAGGTACCCTGTTGTGCAGTGCGCTGCCACCATCAGCTGGCGACCTGCCTTCCGTCCCCTGGTGGGCAGAGCCCTGACGTCCCCACTGGTTCCTGCAGAACGTGGTGAAGCGTGTGGTGGCCTTGCCCCTCGTCAGGGCTGTGTCTAGTGCTTACAACTCGGCCAAGGACAGGCACCCGCTGCTGGGCTCGGCCTGTCGCCTTGCTGAGCACTGTGTGTGCAGTGTGACCACCTGCGCCCTGGACCACGCACAGCCGCTGCTGGAGCATCTGCAGCCCCAGTGTGAGTTTCCATCCTTGGTCTTTCTTTACCATCTGCAGAATCAGGCATCCCTCCCTGGGCCATCCATGAATGCTCCCCCCCTTTTATTTTTCTGACTCAGGGTTTTTCTCTGTAGCCCAGGTTGGCCCAGAATGCTCAGCAATCCTGCTTCAGCCTCTTGAGTGCTGGGATGATGGGCGTGTACTACCACAGGCAGTTTATGCAGCCCTGGAATCAAATCCACACTTAGTCAGCCCTGACCCACTCTAGGGTCCTCTCTTGGTCCCTAACTCTGTCCCTTCTTCCCTTTCCTGCCTTCTGGTACCCTCCCTGTCTCCAGGTCACTCTCTCAGGGCTTCCACATGACCAGGGGACAAGAGCCCCTTGGCTGACTGTGTGACTAAGGAGGACCCCCAATTCCTTTGTTAGTTCCAAGACTCTGAGCCTAACTGGCCTGAGGGAGCCAGCAGGGGATGGGAGCCAGCAGGCCTCAGTAGCTGGAATGCCTCAGGTCCTCTCCTTGTTCCCCTCACCAAGATGCATGCCCCTCTAAGGCACTCCCTCCTGACCTTCAGCCCCCCATGGCTCCCCCTCTCTCTCTTCAGTGGCTACGGTGAACAATCTTGCCTGCAGGGGACTGGACAAACTGGAAGAGAAGCTGCCTTTTCTTCAGCAGCCATCGGACCTGGTACTAGAGATGGCCTGACCTCAGAGACCTCCTCTGGGGGAAGAGGGGGAAGGGAAGACCTTGGGGGGGACGCAGATAGGTAGGATGTACATGGTGGTGTTGGTGGCCCCAGTAGGCCATTTGGGGAAGGCTTCAGGGCAGCCTATTTAATGAAGGAAAACTCAGGCACAGGACTAGGAAGAGGGTTAGAGATCTTGGGGATGTCTGCTCCCAGGACTAGGAGCCACAAGCCCACAGGACCACAATGACACCTTACCACAGGTGGTGACCTCAGCCAAGGACGCAGTGGCCAACAGTGTCACAGGAGTGGTGGGCCTGGCACAGCGTGGCCGGCGCTGGAGTGGAGAGCTGAGACGCTCCGTGAGCCAGGCCATGGACATGGTGCTGGTCAAGTCTGAGGAGCTGGTGGATCACTTCCTGCCCATGACTGAGGACGAGCTAGGTACTCATCAGAGCAGTCTGGGGCTTGCCTGGGTTGCACAGTACAGCGCAGGGAAACCTGGAACACAAATCCAGGTCAGATCTCTCCCTTTGCTCTGAACCCAGAAAGTCCAACACCCCAACCCCAAGGACACATGAGACTTTTTCTGTGGTGGTGGTGGAAACTGCTTTATCTGGCTTGCAGATGTATAGATTCATTTCACGACATTTATTGCTGTTGTTTTGAGATAGTGTTTCACTCTGTAGCCGAGGCTGGCCCCGAACTCAGCTTTCTGAGTGCTGGAATGACAGGTGTGCACTGGACCTGGTTATGCTTGGTAGAATCAGGGCTGGGTTCAAGTCCTGGATCTACCTCTGGCATGCTAAGATACTTTGGTTTAAAAGTGTGTACACTGGTGTGCCCCAGCAGGCATGCGAGGTCAGAGGATGGATACCTCTGGGAGGCACATCTCTCCTTCATCCATCACTGAGCCATCCCGCTGGCCTACCTATTTCCTCAAATGTACAGTGCGGGTGCCAGGGCTGGGGTTACAAAGCCCGGGTCTCATCCCCAGCACCCCATAAACCACAGCAGTAGCGCTTGTCTGTCACGCCAGCACTCAGGGTCAGCCTTGGCTATGCAGTGATTTGGAAGCTAGCCTGGGCTACATGTCTCAAAGGAACAAAAATAAAATACATGGATTTGGAGGAGGTTAGAGGGGCAATAGCGACATGGGGATGCTGTGCAGCTAGGGACCTGGGCGCTGGCGATGGTGAGTGAGCAGGGGAGAAGTCTGCTGCATGCCAACCCCTGGTGTCCCGGTCCCCAGCGGCCCTGGCAGCAGAGGCTGAGGGCCCAGAAGTTGGCACTGTGGAGGAACAGAGGCGGCAACAGGGCTACTTTGTGCGCCTGGGATCCCTGTCGGCCCGCCTCCGCCATCTGGCCTATGAACACTCTTTGGGAAAACTGAAGCAGAGCAAACACCGCACCCAGGACACGCTGGCCCAGCTGCAGGCGACCCTGGAGCTGGTGAGCAACCAGGATCCATAGTGGGAGGCAGAGCGGTGGGGGCTCCCTCTGGGTGGTTTCCCTGCTGTGGGGGGATGAGGCTCCCAGGAATGTGAGTCTACTGGACTCAGGAAGAGACCCCTTCCAGACACATCACCCTAGGTCCCAGATCACACCCAAACTTCACCCCAAACCATCTCCTTCTGCATTTCCTGACCCCCTGCTATCCCCTCACAGTTAAGTGGCCTCTGCTTTCAAAGCCCTTGCCCCGTCCACCTGCCTCTGCATAGACACAGACGCACACATAGACACAAACATGGTCCAGCCCTCATCTTGCCCAGACTGTCCTCCCCACAGTAGACACATCAGAGGGACCTGTGAGTACAATCTCTGTCCTTGTGTTCCTGCCACCTTCCACCCTGCCTCCCACAGCCTCACACCAGGCTCCACCCTGCTCCAGGGCCTTTGGCCTCCTGGGAATGGGACCTCAAAGTGTGTGCTTTTGCACTCGTGTGGGAGAAGGTATTAGAGACCCCCTCATTTTCATTGCTGAATAGTATTCCACGGCACCCATGTACTGTATTTTCTACCCATTATTTGCCCCTGTCTTTGCAATGTGTCCTATGCTGTATAACATCTTGTGCCCATGTGAGCCTTAACTTCCTGTGCTCTGGAAGCTTCCAGATTCTTCCCATTCCCAGCTCTCCCCACATCTGGTTATTGAACATCTACTGTGTAGATAGCCTGTCCACAACCCCATCTACAGGGGCTAATGGGACAGTTTGTACATAGTCAGGTTACTAAATGCTTATTGAGAAAGTTCACTGTGCTTTACCAGCTGTGTGGGGACACAGGATCTTGCATTATCTTTTGCCTCGTTTTTTTTTAAACATTTGCTTTCTGGTATCGCTGGGGCATGGTGTCTCAGGCCTTGTCATCCCAACACTCAGGAAACCATGCAGCCCTCCCCATGGCACGGCTCTGTCTCTGAGGGGGAGGCTGGGGCCTCCTGGGAGCAGATCTGTGTTGTGTGTCCTGTCTTGTCACCCGCAGTGGAGCAGCCATCAGCTTTGTCCCATTTCCTGGTTGAATACTGGATAGTGATATACCACACTACACATCCATTCTCCTTGGGGCAAAGCAAGGAGCCTTGCGAACAGGGCTGTGACAGTGAGCAACAGGAGGAGCAGAGGCTGACTGCAGGCTAGGGTGGGCCCACTCACCCTAAGACCTCCAGCCTGACTCCCAGTGTCTCTCCATGCTGCAGATCCACCATATGCAGAATGGGGTGAACCCCACCCCTCACCCCCTAAAGATGCAGGAGCTGTGGGGGAACTGGAGTCCATGGCCAGAGAATGGGCGCAGCCACAGCCAGGTGAGGGGCCACAGGGGAGGTGGGACACCCTGAGCACTAGACAGAGGCTCTGGTTCAGGTGCTCTCAGTCACCAGGTTGGGTGTCCTTGAGGGAAACTGAGGCAGAGCACATATTCTTTGTATCCATGAGGTAAAGTACAGCAGAGCTGCACCCCCATTGTTATCCACAGGGGAAACTGAGGCAAGCCAAAGCCCTCAGGAAATTGAAGCAGGCCAAAGCTTCCGTTAAATCAGTGGTTCTCAGCCTTAATGCATTTAATACATGTTGTGGTGACTCTCCACCATAAAATCATTTCATTGCTACTTCATAGGTATAATTTCACTACTGTTATGAATCTTGGTGTAAATATCTAATAGAGTAACACCCGTGAAAAGACCCTTTGAGCCTCATAGGATAGCAACCCACAAGTTGAGAACCCTGCATGAGATGCATGGGGAACCTGAGGCTGGCCCTTGCAGGTGGAGCTGGAGACACTTGCCCTGTCTCGCAGCCTGACCCTGGAGCTGCAGAGCGCAGTGGACGCACTGGCAGGCTGCGTGCGGGGCCTGCCGCCTGGTGCCCGGGCTAAGGTGGCCGAGGTGCAGCGCAGCGTGGATGCCCTGCAGGCCGCCTTCGCAGACGCGCGCTGCCTAGGGGATGTGGCACCTGCCGCTCTGGCCGAGGGACGGGGCCGCGTGGCTCGGGCACACGCCTGCGTGGATGAGTTGCTGGACTTTGTCCTGCGGGCAGTGCCCTTGCCCTGGCTCGTGGGGCCCTTTGCACCCGTCCTGGTGGAGCGATCCGAACCCCTGCCCGACCTGGCCGCCTGTGTGGATGAGGTGGTGGGCGCCCCCGATCCGCGCTGGGCGCACATGGACTGGCCAGCCCAGCAGAGGGCCTGGGAGGCCGAGCATGCAGACCCGCGGGCAGCAGCCGACGCCCCGAGGAGCCCAGCCAAGCACAGGCTCATGCCAGAGCTGGACTTCTGACCACCGAGAGCCCTGCTGCCCCCTGGTGGTCACATGGCCGCGCTCTTTGTGATCCTGTCCTGACCTCCAAAGTTGGCACACAGCTATCATGCCAACACTTGAGAGGCTGAGGCATTTTAGGCTAGCTTGAACTACCTTAGCATGATTGTCAAAAAAAAAAAAAATTAAAAAGGCGGCTCTGGGCTCTGAGGAAGACATGCTGTCGGATGGCATCTGCCCCAGGCCTCAGATGTCTTCAAATCAAATGTTTTTGCCTGATGTCCCTCCAAGATATCCAGCCAGCTCTGATGGGCCAGAGACCTACTTGCTTTGCTGTTCGTGGTCCAGAATAAACATGTTTGTTGTGTTTTGAGATGGGTCTTGGAACTCCGGTCCTGAGGGTTTTCAGCCTGTGACTTACGGGCGTGGGGATAGTTTCTAGCCACTATTCAGAGCCAGCACATTCTCACCAAACTGCATGAAGGAGCTTAGGCTAAGTGTACCCCTTTCAGTACATCTAAGTGTGTTTACTATAACGTAAATCAGTTCTTAGAATCTCTTGGCAGCAGGAAAGGGAGAGGGATATCATGGGGTGGCTTCTTTTCTCCATGCTCCCTGGACCTGTGGGAGACAGTGCACTGGAGAAGGGTGTGGGAGACAGAAGCCGGGCAAAGGCTGCAATGGGTCCCACAGGGCCCTCCTGGCTCCTCACCGCATTCTTGGCTCCCCCTCTGGCTCCTGGGTCTGAGCAGCACATTGGGAAATCACTGTGCAGCATGGTGAGGTCAGGGCAGCCCCTGACTCCCCTGGAACCCAGTTCAGATGATATTTCTGAACTTCACTTCAGAAACCCCACAGCTCCCTAGCACTCTCAGAACAGCGCCCATCCTGTCCAGGGGGCCCAACACTGCCACCACCGAGGAGCCTTGCAAGTGGCGTGTTGGTAGGACAGGTACTCGCTTACTGGTGGCACAAGAGGGAGAGAGCCGCAGTGCTCCTACCCCACGCCCACCCCCCCTGCCCCCTCGGAGCAACAGCTGGAATCACTCACTTTTGTTCAGTACTGTCGCCCAACACAACCAAGGCTCCAAGGAAACAGCTCAGGGCAGTTATAATGGCCTCATCACTGAGGCTGGGATTCCTGTTCCTGGGGTACAAGTCTGGGACAGGGCCCATGGAAAGAGTGGTGGTCATTCTGGCCAGTGGCTCCACTGAAGGCCTACTTGGCAGACAGTGAGTTCAGGGTCTGAGTCCTGTCTATGGTGACACACACTGGTTAAGCCAGACCAGGATGCCTCCTGCTCTACATTTCAGCTAAGTCCCTTCAGTAGAGGGACATGTCACTGGCCTCCTCAGGACACACTCTTAGAGGCCCTGTTTCTGCCCAGGTAATGCTAAGGTAGTGTTTATTGACTACTGATCATGTATGACCTCATTTTAAACTCACATGTATCTTTAGTTTACCCCATTTAGACAAATGTTTCCTAAGTGTTTGATGTGTGCCAGGCACTGTCCTGGGTGTAGGATATAAACAGGCTGGCAGGTGAGGCTGTGGAGGAATCTGGAGGAAGGTGTAGCAGGCAGGGGCATGGCCTGGGCAAAGGCCCTGAGGCAAGAGAGGGTCCCTTGTGTTGGAGGAGGCACCTGTGATGAGCCAGGGAGTCAGGAGCAGAGTAAGAGGAGAGAGACAAAGAAGCCCACCGATGAGTCTGGAAGGGGAAACTGAGACCCAAAGGTGGTGCCTGGTCATGTGTCCCATATCAGAAAAGTCGAGGCAGAGAGCAATGGGTCCCTCGGGGAGCCCAGCTGGTCATGAGTCACTGGGCCTGCAGGCAGGAACCGTGGGCAGAGGCAGCTGGAGAGCAGGGGAAAGGTGCTGGGCTGGGTCCACACTGGCCCAGGCCAGCAGGCATGTGACACCCCGCTTCCCCCCACCCCCTCCCGCCAGCTCTCTGGCTGCCTGCCTAGGCCGGCCAAGCCTGCACCCTCCCCAGACCCTATAAGGCCTGGGAACCAGGAGCTGAGGCACTGCCAGCAGTTGTCCTGCTCCGAGGGACCTTGCATGGTTCAGGTGTGTCCAGCTTCGTCACCCAGCAACTGCTGCCTCCAGGTGGGTGAAGGGGGGGGTCCTGTGGGCCTGAGGTAGGGCCAGGACAGGACCTCCCACTATGTGGCACTTTCTGTTCCCTTCTAGCCCCACAGGCCGCCATTATGTCAGCTTCAGGAGATGGGACCCGGGGTCCCCTCAAATCCAAAGGCAAGGTAAGACAACAAGAGGCTGCCCTGCCAGGGACCCTGGGAAGGTGACTCCGTGTTCATTCACACTGCCCCTACCCACCCCACACAGACCCTGAGCAGTTTCTTTGGGTCCCTGCCTGGCTTCAGTTCTGCCCGGAACCTGGTGTCCCAAACTCACAGCTCCACAAAGGACACGGGACCAGCAACAGACCCCACAGGGACTCCTGTTCCACCATCTCAGGGTGAGTGGTGGCACAAAGGAGGTGGTGGGACTGAGCAGCCATGCGGACTGTGTCATCTCATTAGATTAGAAGAAAGCATTTAAACCTTGCCATGGCCCCTCCACTCTTGGCACTAGATACCAGGCTGGGTGTTGGTGTTGTGCTTGTCAGAGTATGTGTCAAGGATAAAGACCCAGCTGGGGTGCCTGCAGCAAGCCACCACACACCTGTGACAGGCCACGGGGACTGTGGCATGGGCAGGGAGACACCACTAGCCCACTGAAAGCTCCATGGGCCCCAAGGGATTTTTTTGAGACTCAAAGGTGGTGTCTGGTCAGGTGTCCCATCCCAGAAAAGTAGAGGCAGAGAGCAGTGGGTCTATAGTCATGGGCCCCAAGAGTGCAGGGTGGGTATCTAGACCCAGAGTCCAACATAGAAAGTCCTCCCAGAGCCCTGTGTCATAGGGTCCAAAGCCACCCTTGGCAGGGAGGGAAGGAGAGGCTGGGCCTGGCCACTGCCTGCGGATGCCACCTCCTGCTGTCCCTGGCTTGCAGCTGGGACATTGCTGTCCTTCGGGGCCAAGCCTGGAATTGCACAACAGTACCAGGCTGCAGTCGGAGGCCCTCTCCTCACTCCCAGCCTGTCTCTGTCTCTGCAGTGGCCACAGACCTGCAGCAGATGGCAAAGGGTGCGGCAGGGCTGCTCCAGCCTTCTCAACAGGTGAGCTGGGATCAAAGACCCTGGACAGAAATGTCTGGGAAGTTCTAGTTCCTTCCATGGAGTGGGGTCCCTAGTACATTCTCCACCTTGGGCCTCAGTTTTTAAAATTTTTTTTTGATTTATTTATTTATTATGCATACAGTTTTACAGAAGAGGGCTCCAGACCTCATCATAGATGGTTGTGAGCCACCATGTGGTTTTGCTGGGAATTGAACTCAGGACCTCTGGAAGAACACTCAGTGCTCTTAACCTCTGAGCCATCTCTCCAGCCCCCGGGCCTCAGTTTTTATATCTGGGAAAGCCTACCTAAGGCTTGGTGCTCAACACTTCAATGTTAGCCCCCCTTCCCCCCTCCTCGCTTCCAAGGAGACAGGGCTGTGCCCTACAACACCACATGGCAGGTGCAGAGAAACAGACATAGAATCCTCTACCCCTACTCCTGTGACTGTGCCTTAAGCACCACCCAGGCCAGCAATGGCAGGACATTTAGACTCAAATCAAAAAATTTCCTGGCAGCTAAGGCTCCTGCCAGTCCCTCTACAATTAAGCATTCACAGAATCTCTTTTTTTCATCCACTATCCAGACCTTGAAGGAAGCGGGTTTTGTATCTGAAACAGGGTCTTAAGTCGCCCAGGCTAGCCTGTACCTCATTCTGAGGCTGAGTCTGACCTTGAGCACCTGACCCTCCTGCCTCAGCCTCCCAAATGCTGGGTTAACAGGTATGTGTTCCACCATGAGGTGCAGCCCCAGCCCCAGGAGACATGAGTGTATTTTCTAGGGGGCTGCAGGCTAGGGGAGAGGGGAGACACCATTTGTGCCTTACATCACACAAGCACAGGGAAGGGCTGGGAACTGAAGGCCAGAAAACTGTGGAACTTGAGGTGAGCACTGGGTTAACTGGGTGACACCATGGGATACACACTGGGCATCCTCTACCCTCCCCTGCTGGGACAGCTACACTGTGTGTGTCCAGGCATGCTCAGAGTCCCCTGGGCCACTTAGAGGTAGCACATCTTGGTCATCCAGGCAGGTCCTCCTCAGTATATAGTGAGTTTGGGGTTACATGAGAGCAATATCAAACAACAACCAAGTGACAAGAGTGGCCTCTGAAGCGTGGACTCTTGGTGACAAAGCTAAAGTCCAGTGGACACTGATGGGGTCTCCGTCAACTTGCATTTTAGTTGTTTGAGACAGCTTCTCACAGTGTAGCTAGGCAACCCTTGACTTGTAACACTCCTCCTGCCTCAGCTTCAATAAGTGCTGGGATCACATGCCCAGCTGGAAGGCATCTTTCTAGCAAGTCCCCATATTTACCTTGCAGTTGGATGACACTAGAGTGTTGGCTAAGGTAGGTGGAAACTCGCAGGGACCTGAATACACAGAGGGTGTGACCAGCATAGTCACCCTAGAGGGACTTTGGTTAGGTACTGACCAAGTGCCCATCCTCCTTAGACACCAACGGCTGGGAATAAAGATGTGGGAAGCTTCAGTGTGACCAGTGACAAAGATGCCTTCTCCTCTGGGGTGTCTGGCATCATGGACACTACAAAAGGAATGGTCCAGGGTGGCCTAGGGATCACCCAGTCGGCCCTTGAGAGCACTAAGGAGGCAGTGTCCGGAGGAGTCATGGGAGCAGTAGATATGGTCAAAGGTCTTGTCCAGGGAGGTCTGGACACCTCAAAGACTGTCTTCAGCAATACCAGAGACACTGTGACCACAGGACTCACAGGGGCAGTGAACATGGCCAAAGTTGCTGCCCAGGGGGGCCTGGACACCAGCAAATCTGTAGTCATGGGCACCAAGGACACAGTAACCACAGGACTCACAGGTGCCATGAATGTTGCTAAGGGCACAGTGCAGACGGGCTTGGACACCAGCAAGTCTGTGCTGATGGGCACCAAGGACACAGTAACCACAGGACTCACAGGTGCCATGAATGTGGCCCAAGTTGCTGCCCAGGGGGGTCTGGACACCAGCAAGTCTGTAGTCATGGGCACCAAGGAC
>PVIH01024894.1:0-21769 GCA_004025045.1 Sigmodon hispidus | reverse complement strand
TCCAAATCCATCCATTTGCCTGTGAATTTTAGGATATCATTTTTTCTTACTGCTGAGTAGTATTCCATTGTGTAGATGTACCACAGTTTGTTAATCCATTCTTCAGTTGAGGGACATCTAGGTTGTTTCCAGGTTCTTGCTATTACAAATAATGCTGCTATGAACATAATTGAGCTAATACCTTTGGAGTGTGAATGTGCCTCTTTAGGTTATACACCCAGAAGTGGTATTGCTGGATCCTTGGGGAGATTGATTCTCAATTTTCTGAGAAACCTCCATATTGTATTCCAAAGTGGCTGAACAAGCTTACAATCCCACCAACAATTGAGGAGTGTTCCCCTTGCTCCGCATCCTCTCCAGCATAGGCTGTCATCTGTGCCTTTTATCTTAGCCAATCTAACAGGTGTTAGGTGGTATCTCAAAGTTGTTTTGATTTGCATTTCTCTGATGGCTAAAGATGAAGAGCATATTAATTCTTATCCATTCACCATTAAAATTTATGTTTTTCTTTAAAACTGAATTTCTGTTTTAACACAAATATCGCTCCAACACCCCACTCCCTTCCCACAAACCCTTCTCCTTGATGATTGCATACCTTTTTACTCTGCTTCTTAGTTCAATATTTTTAGGCTCCATATACAAATGTGATTGTACAATATTGGCCTTGTCTATATTGTACAATCTCATTTGTATATGGAGCCTAAAAATAACACAAATAATTTCACTTAGTGTTATTTTTCTATTTGGGTTCTAATATTACTCTTTAAGTTTTATGGCAAAATAACATGTCATTATATGTATATATACATGAGTACAATGTATATATGTATAAATATATATGCACAATGCATAATTGTATGCAATGCATGTATACATAATGCATGTATATACAGAATGAAAATAATAGCATTCTACTAATTCGCTTCAGCTGTCTACTTTACACAATTCAGAATTATTTGAGATAGTGTCAATTTCATGATTGCCTTCATCAGATTAGCTGGCCTGTGGGTATGTCTGTAGGGAATTTTCTTAATTGTTAATTGATTCAGGACAGCCCAGCCCATTGTGAGTGGTACCATCCTTGGGCAGGAGATCCTGTGCTGTATAAGAAAGTGAGTAAAAGATAAGAAGGCAGGTGGTAAACATGGTTCCCCCGTAATACCTTTTCCAAGTTTCTGTCTCCAGGTTCTTGCCTTGAGTTCTCACCTAGACCTTTTTTCAAGGATTTACTATAATATATAAGATGAATTAAAACCTTTCTTCCAAGTTGTTTTTGGTATTGATATTTATCATTGCAACAGAAAACAAACTTGAAGCAGTTCACAACTTCCTTCTCAATGATCTGTTTCACTTCTTGACTATTGTAAATAATATTATATTTAACAGGGAGTCTTAATATCTTCAATGTATGAACTATATTAAAAAAATGTTTATTTTTTTAAAGAATTCTGTACCTTGATATTGGGTTTCTGTACTGAAGTAATAAATCATATCAGACCAATTTAATAAAACCAGGTTTAATCTGAGCAAAGCAACTGCTGGGTGACTCTCTGGGAAAGAAAGCAAGAGAGAAACCACATAGCCATTTTCTATGGGGCAGTTAAAGTACCCTGTAGATGTGATCTTGAGCATATCTAGGGAAGGAGCAGACCTCTGGTGGGCTTTCTGAGGGGCTGAGTCTGGAATTGAAGAAGTGGAGCCAGAAAAGAGATTTGCACCGTCCCAACTGTTTGGAGTGTATATAGGGTAGCCCTTCAAGTGTGGTTACTTCCTGTTAGCCAAAGATGATGTGGGGAGGGGGAAGTTGGGAGTTAGTAGGCTCATGCTTAAAAGTTGGTTAAAGAATTATTCAGTTAGCTTCAATCCTGGAGACCTCAGGTATCTAACTGCTTCCTTGAGGAAGCAGAAAAGCTAAGTTTCTAGGAGAAAAAAATAGATTATTAACATCTACCCTATGAATGGAGCTAGCCATGGGAAGAGTGACTACTGCCAGAAAGAATAGAATAAAGATGTTCCCATTTATGCTGGATAGGTGCCTGCTTGAGTCTAGAGAAGTGGTATCAGCACTGATGTCTCTGGAGCTTAGGAGGATGTGATGCTGAAAAAGGTGAAATCAATCTGTCAGTACTTGCCTGGTTGATGTCCTTGGAGCTGTGCAGGGGTTGACACATTTGGAATAGCCCTATGAATTGGCCTTGGCATGGGAAGAAGAGTGGACCTATGAAATATGGACTCAAAATATTTGGGGTCAAAGAGAAGTTCCAGAAACTGGTATTAGTCTCCACAAAGTCAGGTTTCTTGATACAGTAGCAGAACTCTTTCTCCAGGAATGCCAGATGTCTGTAAAAGACTGCAACAGATTTATATCATAGAAAAAAGCCTCAATGCAATCCTAAAAGCTGAGACCAGTAAAATCTACAGAAATTTAACAACTTCTGAAATTATTTGTAGTAAGTGCTCTATCAGTTTATCTCAACCTCCAAAGTTATTTCTGATTTTAACAAGAAATTTTACTAATGAACTAATGAGTTGACAAGGTGGTTGTAGCCTTGTGGGAATCAGAGAGAGCTGATAAACTGGTAAAGCTATCAGTACTCTAACCATCAAATACCATCAGATCTGAGAAGAATAAATAAATGAGCAGAAGAGAGACATCTTTCCAACTACCTATGGCAGCTATCATAGATTTCTCTGAAGTCTCAGAAGCAGTACCTGTCTTCAACTGCCAAGCCCAGAAGATACTACCCTGTAGTGGTAGGAATACAGGGATCTACTTTGTCTTGACAAAGCAAGGAAACCAATTCCTCTTGGCACAATAATTAAGGTGCAAAGCACTTACCTGCTCGTTAACCAGCATCAAAACTTTTAAAGTGGGTGAGAATTCTTCCATCTTTCTTGGGTGAGATACAGGATGCAGCCGGGTACTGGGACATCTCTATCATGCCATATTCTTAAATTTTTAAATGTTTGAGGATCAGAGATTATTATCTGTGAGGTATATGTCTAAACTAGACAAATGTTACTTAGGTTTATCTTTGAGAATACGTGTGTGTGTGTGTGTGTGTGTGTGTGTGTGTGTGTGTGTGTGTGTGTACTTACTTTGAACATATAGTTTACCCAATTAGCTACAGCTTACTAAAGTTAGTAAAATCGAAATTAGAAGGAATATTTCAGTTATCATTATCTGTTAAAGGCAAAACCAAGTTTTAACATTGTAAACAAATCTGGCTGTCAGAAAGATATATCTCTGTACATAAATGCATAAAATTGCAGCTTTAATACCTCAGTGAACCAGAAGTGTTTTAAATATTACCCTTTATTTTATTTCTTTTACTTATTTATTTATTTTTATGGAATAAAGTCTTTTTTATCCATGTATCCCCTTGTTCCAATTCCCTTCTCCCTCCCGATTCCTCCAGGCCAGCCTTCAGCCTCCCTCCTCCCCATCCCTGCATCTTCTCCCTAGAAAGGGCAAGGGGGCCCAACATCCACTCCAGGCAAGTCTGACTTCTTCATTCTAACATAAAGACTGGGTTAGGTGTTCTTCTGTAAGGAATGGGCTCCAAGGTGCCAGTCCATGCACAGAAACACAGTCTGAACCCTCCCCTTGGATCTCCACATACTGCCCATGACTGTGGACAGTTGCCTGTCCTTGGAGGGCCTAGTTCCTTTTTCAGTTAGTTCTCAGATGGCTGTTATTGATTCAGTGATGTTCCCAGAGCTCCAGCCAGCCATCACTTTGAGAATTTTCCTCATAGTCCCTATCCCCTTGCTCATATAGAGTTTCCTCCCTCACTATCAGCTTGACCAGGGACTCAGCACAGTGTTCGGCCATGTATCTCTTCCTCTACATCTATTCATTGTTGGATGTAAGTTCTGTGATGGCAGTTCGAGTGGCTACTCATTTGATTATAGGGGTAGTCCTGTTTAGGCAACACCTTCACTATTGGTTGGACACCTAGCCAGGGACATCCTGTGAGTTCTTGGAGGCTTCCCTAGCACCTGGTCTTTTTCCAACCCCACTATTAAGATCTCTATGTCGTTTTTTTCTTCTTCCTTGTTGTTCCTCTCACTCAGTAATCTCCTTCTCTTGTGATCTGTGAGGCACTTTACCCACTAAGACTTGTCATTGGCCTTGACAACATTTTTAAAAGATATACTTCCAAGGTGGGTACTACCAATGAAACTTCTACTTTGTAGATACTGTGATGTTTTCCATATTGACTGTACAGATTTGCATTCCCATCAATAGTGTATTAGTGTATTAGGCCTTACTCTCCATACTCTTGCAAATATTTGATATCTTGTCTTTACATGATAGACATTATAACATGTCTAAGATATATGGTGGCTTTGATTTACACCTATTTGATGATTACTGATGTTGAGTACCTTTTCATATGGCAACTGCTCATTTGTGTGTTTTTATTGGAAAGATCAGTACTCAATTTATTTGTCCACTTATAAATCACCTTATGACATAGCCTAGAAATAAATACAAATACACATGGTGCCCTAGTTTGCTCTTAGTTCCTCTACTAAAACACCAAAATTAGCTTGATGGAACAAAGGTTTTATTTGGCTTACACATTTGATAACAATCTTGAGATAAGCCAGGACAAGAACTCAAGCATGAACAGAGACAGGGACTATGGGATAACATTGCTTACTGGCTTGCTTTCTATGTCTTGTCCAATCTGCTTTCTTATACACCTCATAACCACCTACCTAGGGATGCTACCATACACGGTAACCTGGGTCCTCCTGTATCTATCATTAATCAAGAAAATCACCTACAGAAGAATATATCCTTAGGCCATTGTGATGGAGGAAATTCCTCTGTCTAGTTTCCTCTTCCTAGGTGACTCTAGCTTATACCAAGTTGACAAAAATTCACTAGCATATGTGGTCAAATAATTTTTAACAAAAGTGTCAAGAGTAAGCAAATTCTAAAGTCTTAAATAGAGGCTAGTGGTAAATGTATATACATGCAAAAGTGATACTGATACTTGTCTTTCACTATATAAAAATTATCAAATTTTACTTAAATTTGAAGGTTCAAAACTGGGGAAAAATCTTCAGAAAATACAGAGAAAATGAACTTAATATTGTCCTTAGCAATGTTCATTTGAATGTGAAAAGAAACGCAGAAACAACAAGGGCATAAGTAAACAACTGTGGCTCATTAAAGTAAAATACCTCTGCAGAGCAAATGAAGCAGCTTGTATTTTACTAACTTTTAGAAGAGATAAACACTATAATTAGGTCTCTTTCTTTTTTCCATTTACTATTTTACAGGTCACATTGTACTAGACTTTTTCCATGTCTGTATTTTTGCTTGATTTAAACTACTAAGTTGTTATAAGGACCATATCTCTTATATATGATGCAAATACATTTACATACTTTTGCTTGCATTTTATTCCATTAACCAACTTTGCTATTTGTTTTCAGAAATTTGAACTTATAGAATATTATAAAATGTTTTATTTCCCTAATCTCTGACCTCCTCCTGTCTTGCTTCATGTCTCCTATAGAGGCAAAAACTTGAATATAAGGAACTGGACTTATAAATCAATAAAACTGGTCTTGTTGTTCTGTTCATCTTAAACTCCCAGCCTTCAGACTGTGAAAATTAAATTTCTGTTAGGACAGCAACCCCCTGTCTGCACCTGCTTCACTACAGCAGTCTGCATAGACTTTAGGGGAATTGTCTGTCAACTATGAGGAACAGTATCTGAAGACCTTATGATAACACACTATTTCTACAAGCATAATTATCCCACAACCAAGGATAAGTGGAATTGACTTCCCATTTATGTCGTGTTCTTTCTCTTTTTTTTCAGGAGGCCATGTTGAGTTTATTGGGGGAACAGGTGGGGGAAGGGAAGAGAGAGGGAGGGAAAGAAAATGCCAGCAAAGAGGGAGCAGAGAAAGAGAGTTACATCTTGTTCTTTCACAAACTTCTAAAGTACTTTCCACTCAGAATTTCTACTTGCTAATACTCATTAGAAACACCTTACATCTTGTTCTTTCACAAACTTCTAAAGTACTTTCCACTCAGAATTTCTACTTGCTAATACTCATTAGAAACACCTTACATCTTGTTCTTTCACAAACTTCTAAAGTACTTTCCACTCAGAATTTCTACTTGCTAATACTCATTAGAAACACCTTCATCATTACTTCTCCTTTCCTTAAGGCATAAGAATCTACATCTTCTTACTGATATAACAAGTTCAGACATCCAAAAATTCTATGAGTAGGGATTGGTAAGTGCTTGCAAATAAAAAATTAGTTTTCTCCAAGGAAGTCTCACTGGGAAAGCAAAATACTCTCAAGTGAAGGCAGCTTGCCCAGCAGATAATGTCCAGCAAAAAACAAACTCAACAGCATCTTTGGAGGTTCCGGTTTCACAATGTCAGGTGAGGGCTCTTATTTGAAAATTATTTTAAATTTTATTTATACATGTATTTCTTCTCTTTTTACCCTCAAGATCCTGTGCATATACCATGACTTTCAGTTTAGTGTTTTTATGGGATTACTGAGTGTGCAAACAACTGTGTCTGGTTTTTGTGCAATCTCTAAAGGGATACTTTTGGTCTGTTTCTTTTGCTTAATTCTGATATACTAGTTTTTATTTTATCATATTATAATACTAGAGAAGCTTGGTCATTTTCTTTTTTATTTGTTTTATTCTTCTTTCATACATAGCCTATCAAACCAACTACAGTTGCAGTTTCCCGTCTGTCTACTTCTCCCAGTCTTTCTCTGACTCACTACTTTCCCTAAGGAGCAGGTCTCCCTGAGATAACAAAAGAGTTTTTTATTTTCTAATGAGAGACAGAAAGTGAGTGAATCTGAATGGGAGAGGAGGTGAGAGGGGAACTGTAATCAGGATATGTTGTATGAGAAAAGAATTTATTTTCAATAAAAAAATAACTATGAGAATCTAGTCTTTTTTTAGCATCCTAATATTGATACAAGTCCCAACAAAGAACACATGTTAATAGAGTGTTCAGTGAGCCGGGTATAAGTGCATACCTATAATTCCAATACATAGTATGGGAAGACAGGCATATAAGTTTAAGTCCAGTAACAGATACATAGCATGTTTGAGGTCAGTCTGGACTACATGAGATTCTGTCAAAAAATAAAACAAGGGAACTGAAATATTTAGTGAATGACAGTCAATAAATAAAATCTAATTAATGAACATTTAATTACTTATAATATTTTTACAACAACCAAGTAGAAAGTTTTAAAACATTTAACTTCACCAAACAAAACAAAAGTATTACAGAAAACAAGTCTTACTCATGTTTTAAGTTCTCTCTATCTCTTCACTGCATTAGCTTGCTTACTGTGAGCTTCTTTCATGTTTTCAAGAAAATCCTTACTGTGCTGCTACATTTTTTTCCTGAAAAATAAAATATCTTCCAACTTGGGCAGAAGAGAAAGCCATGGATATATCAGGATGGAAAATGCCCTACGTTTGGCAAGAGTCTCAGGGCTGACTTCATGGTTACTTTGATTTTCCCCTTGACTCTCTTTTAAAGCTTCTTCATAAAGGTCTGTCAAGTCACTAGGGGAGATTTCATTGATCTTGGCCATAAACTTTAGGACAGTCATCTTGTTGGTTTCAGCATATGCTTTTGGACCCCACAGGAACTCATAGCGTGGAGGATCACTGTTTGCCACCTGCCTGTACTCCAGGTACTTCAACTTCACTAAATCTTGAGTGAGGAGCTTCCGGGGCTCTCCATAGATTAGGTGCTTCTTCCCAGGATACACACCCATAGATCTCAGCATTCTCCAGATATCTTCTTCAGGAGTACAGTTGCCATGCATGAAGATGATTCCCAGGACACTCATCAAGAAACCAGTTTTGGGTAAGCCCTTGCCAGCACGAACCCTTCCATTGTTGGGGAGTTTCAGCTTGCTGATAAGATCATATAGTCCTCTGCTGGATTCAACTTCTCTCAGTTCAACTGCAAAGAAATCTTCAAGCCTCTCAGCAGTTTTCCTGAGAATCTCAGGAAAGTCGTCAATTTCATCCTCATCAATAACCTGCATCATATCTTCCATTGTAGTAAGCTGCTTTGCTTTGTAGTTATCAAGAAGGATCTGCAACAGCACAAGGACCTTTCTGTCTAGAATATCTTGGTGGAGATTAATGGAGTGGTAATCCCCAAAAAGATTTTCATCATCTAGATCAATAGAACTTGCATCTGATATACTGAAAGAAAAGACATCAGTAGTAATGCTGAGAACTGATTCTTTCTCTGGTGTCTCAGAGGGCCCACAGGATTCAGGAGAGGAGTCTTCTGCTACCTCTACTGTTTCCTGTGCAGGTTCAGAAGCCTGAGCATCATTCCGAGCTCTGCGACGTCTCCCACGGGCATTTAGTTTACTCTTCTGACCTCGAGGCATGATGACTGATTAAGGACAACAGCAAGGATAACAGTAGGATTCTGGAGATTCAGGTACCTAATGGAGGCAGAAGAAAGTGTTATGAGCAACTTCACCAGGAGAAGGTCTCCTTGTGTTTAATCATTCCTCTGTAGGTTTCTATGAAAATGTTGCTTTAGGAACACAGAGGAACATAGTTATAATTGGTTCAAAATCAGTGGAGTAAGATAAAGTGCATCTTAGGCTGTTGCTTAGGTAGTGACAAAGCTTATCAGCCTATCATCCCTATGAGGATTTTAAAAACTGAGACTAATGTTTGTAGTACATTTTCTGTCATGGGTTGCTTAGGTAAGAATTTGTCTCCCATTCAAAGTACTCACACATTTTTCCCATAGTGATTGATATACCTTTTTTTCTGCTTGCTAGTAGCTGAACTCTCACAATGAATGTCTACACTCTTTTATGTTTAATATAAAGATCTGGGATTGGTGATTCAGTTGAAGAAGAAGAATTGCACGTTCAAAATCTGTGTGAGTAACATTTAGTCCAAGGTCAGCCTAGGCAACTTAGTGGTACTCTATCTGAAATTAAAAATGCAAAAAGAGGACACATGATAGACTTCTATGGGTAGAGTGCTACTTAGCATGTGATACAAGAAAACAAATTCAAAAGCAAAACAAAAATACATGGTAACTTCTTGAACTGGCAAGCACCCTTTTTATTCAAAGCTCCATCCTGAACCTTCAAATATTATGGTGAGATTTTATATATTTAATAAAACCAGTCTGGAATATCAGAAGAGATCCACCCACAGTTATGCTAGGCAGAGGTAGCACACACCATCAGTCCCATCACTTGGGAGACAGAGATTGTTCTGGATCTCAGTGAGTTCAAGGAATAGCAGGGCAGTGGTACCTCACACTTTTAATCCCAAAATGGAGATCCAGAGGATCTCTGTGAGTACAAGGCCAAACAGCCAGGCAGTGATGGCACACACCTTTAATTCCATCAGACCTGGAGTGGTGACCTACCTATGCCTTTAATCCCATCAGATCTGAGTTTGAGGGCATCTTAGTTTAAGATGAGAGTTCCAGGCTCCCAGACAGGCAGTAGTCGTGTCTTGTTTTTAATCTTATAATTCCAGAGACAGAGTTTTTTTTGTGTTTCTGTGAGTTCAAGGCTAACTACCAAATAGTACCTCATGCCTTTAATCTTAACATGGAAGTAATACAGCTGGGCAAAGAAGATATTGAAGGCAGGCATAGGAAAACAGATGAGGTATTAGAAGCAACCATGAGTGAGACTGAGGAAGCTGGAAGATAGTTGGGTGAGATATGACTGTAGTGTTTCCTTTTTCTCTTTGATAGTTCAGCCTTTCCCCAATATCTGGCTTTAAGTTTCCTTTAATACAACTAGAATTTGTGCAACAAAATATTAAAACCATCTATTATCATTTCACCCTTTCCCTTTACACATTAACCTTTCATTTTTCTAGACATACTTTCATTCTGCTAGTACCTCTTGAGACTTTCTAGCAGAAGATGATTGCTATCTTCCATTTGTCCATTCTTTAACAATAGGGCTGACTTCTGTGGTATAACATATACACAAGGTTCTTTAGATCCTATAAATACCTGCAAATTCTGATATAGTAAAATTTATAACAACACTTAGAAAAGCCTAATAAGACCTTTCATATTATCACAACCATACTAGGGAAGGTGTGAGTGGGAAGGGAGAGAACAGGTAGGAGAACAAATAAGGAAAAGAGGGAGATGGAAGGGCAAAGGGAGGCATAGGGGAGGGTAAAGAGGACGGAAGGGAATGGAGGGAAGGAAACTAGAACAATAGGGAAGGAGAGGAGTGGGGATGGGTAAAAGGGGGATGAGAGAATAGAAGAAACAGGGGAAAATAGGGAAGGATAAAAAGAAGTGGAACTCCGCAGAGATGAGGGAAGGGAGGGAGCATAGGAGAGAAGCAAGGGAAAATGTGAAGGTTAAGAGGAGAAAGAGAGAAAGGGAGGAGGGGTCGCAAGGAGGAGAAGAAGGAGGAAATAGAGAAGAGAGTGAGGAGGGTAATGGAGGAAGAAAGAGAGGGAGGTAGGAAGAGGGCAGGAAGAATGGATAAAAAGAAAATCAAGGAATAATCATAGAGATGCAAAGTGGGAGAAAGAGGCAAGGAACATGAGGAGTGGAAGGTAAAGATGAGGTTGGAAAGACCAGAGAAGGGGGAGTGGACAAGAATGCCGGAACAACGTGATGGATCTGGCAAAAGGCAGAATTTGTTATAAAGTTAGGGGAATGACAAAGAAAAATTAAGGGACGATGTAAGGAATTAGATGGAGGAGACACAGAATGTGTGAGAGAGAAAAGCAGAGGATGAGAAATGGAGGGAGGAGGAGTGGAGTAAGTGAGATGATTAGGAGGAAACGGGGGCATCTTTTCTTCAGAGATTACTTTATAGAAGGAATAGTGACACCCCCATCTGGGAGGAGGACCTCTTCTTAGATGAGTATACCGCTTAGCATGGGGCGGGGAGGGGTTTGCGGGAACAAGGGTTCCCTTTTCCCTTTTTTTTTTTTTTTTTTTTTTTTTTAAGTTCTTTGAGACAAGGTTTCTCTTTGCAGCTCTGGCTGCGTTGGAACTTGCTCTGTAGACCAGACAGGCCTCGAACTCACAGAGATCTACCTGCTTCCCGTTTCCCAAGTGCTGATATTAAACGCATGTCCATTACCGCCGAGCAGAGGGTTCTCTTTCTTATGACTAGGCTTAAAGGATATGAGGACATCCTGAGGTCAGCATTCGCCATTTTATAGACACCAGGGGTGGCGAGAGCTGCTTTCCTGGGGACGACAGACTGAGAACAAACATGTATCTTTAGAGGGGCTTCTGCTCTACGGAGGGCAACACACTCATTCTCGGTCACCTACTCACCGTGACTCAGGAAGATTCTTGGCCTTGTTCCTTGCTTCTGCGTGAGCACCAGACAGCCTGGGACAGAGCACTTTGTAGCGTCCTCTCACCCCACGGGCATCTGAAGCAGTAAGTAGGAAATGAGCACCAGTACGAAGACCAATAGGAGACTCGTGGAGAGAGGCCCACGGGCAGTCCTACATCTCTGGCGCCTCCTTGGGCACGGGATGTGTTACTCACTCAGCCCAACAAAAGACTTCATTGTGTACATTGTAGCATTTTAGGCCACACCCTCAGACATTCCAGGTTACTGCAAGATTCTTCATCTCTGACAGCCTTCCTCAGGAGTAAAAAGGCATACTAAACAGGCTAAAAGCATAGACTAGGAGTGTGCTTTCATATATATATATATATATGAGAGAGAGAGAGAGAGAGAGAGAGAGAGAGAGAGAGAGAGAGAGAGAACACAACTATGTCACTCAGACAAAAATGTTCAAGAACCAGGATTTTTTCCACTATGTAGGACCCATGAGGAATTCAAAGGAATTCAAACTCAGGTCCTCAGGCTTAGCAGCAATCAACTTACCCTCTGAGCCACCTAGCCATGCCAGTTCTGAAATATTTAAAAACTGCACAGAAAGAGCTGAAATATAAGGGTTTACAGATAGCAATCATTTGAATACTTTGAATATTTTCATTGCACATGTAGGTGTTCATGTTGTTAGAGCATATTGCTATTCTTTTTAGAATTTTGTTTTTCAAAGGTTTTATGTATTTTGGTTCTTACTGTTCTCTTCTACCCTAACCCTAACCCAGCCCTTTGTGTACAATCATTCATGATATACCTAGGAGTAGTGTGGTAAAGGGTCAATACAGTTTCAAAAGGCCAGAATGACTGGGTGGTAACTGAAGCATGAGGATAGAGTTTGGAGTCTCAGCATTCAACAAAAAGACTGCACATTGTAGAGCACACAGGAGAAGCAGATAGCAGGATCCCTGTGTATTTCTAGCTGAATCAGTGAGCTCTAGTATCTGAGAAAGACTGTGCTTTCAATCAAATAAGGTGTAATGGTTGAGGAAGACATCTGATGTTTACCTTTGACCTCAATATGCAAACACATGTATGTATGTATGCACAAATACATGCACATGTTAATAAACATGTAATACACAGAAATCAGAAATGTCATCTGTACTCTGGGGGTAGTGGATCTGCAATGCCAAATCACCATCAGAAATCTATCTTCTCTATATAATTTACTATGAAAGAATATGAAAACTTCTATTTTATTCACTACTTTGGTATTTTATGCATTATTTTTCAATGAGTGTTTATGTTTTTCTGAAACTCATATCTTGATATCTCTTTTCTTACGTGTGACTGTGTTAACTGGATTTTTCTTAGTGAAGATGAGAATATTCAGAATGTTGAACAGTATTTTTCTTTTCCTTCATTTTTTTTAAATGATACTTGTGTGTGCATGTGAGTGTGTGTGCCAGTACATGGTAACATGTATGTATGCTGAGGCCAGCAGACAACCTCAACAGAAATTGTTCAAGTTTCATCCACTTTTTGTGACATAGTCTTACTTTGGCCTGGAGCTTTCTTAGTAACCCAGGCTGCCTGGGTTGTAAGCACTCAGAATCTTCCTACCTATATTTAAAACTGAGATTCCAAGTATGTGCTCTCTCAACAACAGACTTTAAAAAATAATGCTTTTAATTATTTCTTTTGAATTTCATACAATATATTTTGATTATATTCATCCCCTCCCTCAACTCCTCACAGATTTTTCTTCTACTTCTCTACCCACCAAACACCACATTCCTCTTTGTAAAAACAACACAACACAAAACCAAGTAGCAAAATACCTAAAGTAAAGACATAGAGTCCAGTTTGTATTAGTCAACTATTGCTGGGTCTGGGCCTGCCTGAAATATGGGAGGTATCCAGGTGATAGTTCATTGAAGAAACTAACTTTTCCTCTGGCTTTAACAAAATGTAGCTCCTTGAGTATGGTGAGACGTAATGCTCACCTTCTCTTTGTTATTCTGTGATGTTGTCTAGCTTGATTTTGAAAAGGTCTTATGCCTGACTTTACATTTTTTATGAGTTCATATGTATATTTTTCCTGCTGGGTCTGTGAAATCTTGTTTCCTTGAAGCCATCTACCACCTTGGGATCATACAATGCTTCCCTTCCCTCTTCAGTGAAGATCTCTGTGCCCTGCTTGATGAGAGATATGTAATAGAGAAATAACAATTAGAGCTGTGTATTTTGCAGTCTGATTTTCTGCATGTTGAACAGCTTTTGGTTTCTATGTTAAATGCCATCAACTTGCTTTGTAATGAGAGTTGAGTTACATTCAGACCTATGTGTATAATAATGTTTTTAATAATCATTTTATTGCTATGTTCATTTAGAAAATAATATTAGTAAGTTTTCCTCTAGAGTCCCAAGTCTTTGACCTTTTTGACAGTATCAAAGAGCTAGATTTGCCAATCTGATAGAGCAGAAAATAGGGAATGTGCTTGAAGTTAGAACACCAGACAAGCACAGGGTCCTCTGAACAGTAACCTGATTTCCTAGGCATTAAGACCATCAAGTGACAAATAGGACCATAGGAAACAACAAAAGCTTCTGTACAACAAAGGATGCCATAATTCAAGTGAAAAGACATAGTATAAAATGGGAAAATATTTACCTATTATTATACTAAGAACTTTACTGACTGAGCAATCTCCACAGTCCTTTTTGTATATTTAAATAATACATTAGAAATATAGTTTGGGCCTTTGCATTGGTATGCAAAATGCTGCAGGAGATGAAACAGGAGGATCACATTGTCAAAGCCAGCTGAGCCTACAACATTTACCTAGGTGTCCTAGTATAGTATGCACATCTGTAATTGCAGGACTTGGAAGAAGAGGCAGAAGGCTCAGGAGGTGCTACATAGAAAGCTTGATATTAGGTTGGCCTACATAAAATCCTGCTTCAGAAAAATAAATAAGTAAATAAATAAAACATTAATTATTTAATATGTGAGTTATTTATGTATTTATTAAATATCATTTAAATGAGAACTGTCAAAATAATCCAATTGCTTTATAGTATATCTCTTACTTATTTTAAATTCACTTTTAATGTAACATCTTTCTCTTTTTTTCTTTCTCTTCCTTTCTTCCTTCTTTGAGTCTTCTTTATTTACCTTTCTTCCTTCTTTCCTCCCTCCCTCTTTCTTTCTATTTTTCTTTCATTCTTTCTTTTTTTCTTCTGATCTTGAACTAACTAGTTATTACTCTGGGACTCACTTTGAACAAGATTTTCCTGCCTCCACCTCCGTTGTAATAGGATAATATACATCATCCAACATGCATGGTTTATAACATACTTTAAGTAACTTTTTCTATATTGTTCTCTTTAAATTTTTGTCACGTCTCATTATTTCTTCTCTTTCCAAACAGAAGTTTGAAACACATATTAGGATCATTTTTCTAATAAATAACCTTCATAATTTTAATATTAAAATAAAATGCATATTTTAATAAACTTAGTATCACAGTTTTGTGCCACTGATTATGGAATCTAAATCATTAGCATCCTAGGCAATTTGCTAATTTCCTTCATCATCACTACCTGGGACAGCTCTCCAGCATTGCCCCAGCTAGCTTGTCCATTGCCCCTGGAAACAACCAGTAGGGACAGTTCTCTCACAAACCCTGGGCGGCTTACCTGCACTTACACCATCAGGGCCAGTTTTACTATTTTGCCCAGGCAAGGTACAGGACTTGCTCTCCTGAGTGCTGTAGTTGGTAAGATGCAGGGACAGGTCTCCCACTCCGTGCCTCCAAGGCCAGCTTTCTCACAGACATAGGTGACAATGGGCAGGATGTGGGAGGGCATCTTTCCCTCACTTATCCCACCACATGGATGGGAGAAGAGTCATCTCTCCTGATCTTATGCCTTCAGGGGCCAACTCACTTGCACCACTGCTAACAGAGTCAGCTCTAGTGTGCTTCCCAGGTGAGGTGAAGGTTTGCTCTCCCACGTGTTGGAGTCAGTGGGCAAAGCCAGCTCTCCTACATGCCACAGGGGTATGGGGGAGGGCATCCCATTTGTTTTCTCACTCTACCATATGGCAGATGAAAGGTGAGGCCACATCTCTCATGCAAGTTTGTTGCAGGAATTCTGCTTGTAATGAAAGAAACTCAGAGAAAGATTTCAGGGAAAGGCTGAGATATCAGAGAAGAAACACCACAGTCAAATCTCACCCAGATGTCTTCCAGCTTCCTCAACCTCGTTCCTGGTCACTTCCCAGGTCTCTTCTGCTTCTACTGGATTCCTACAGGCCTCATATACCCTTCTTACCAACTGTATCCAAACAAGGTTAGGATTAAAGATGTGAACAACTCTATTTCATAGCTATCCTTGAACTTACAGAAACAGAGGAAGTTCTGTCTCTGGAGTTATAGTATTAAGGGTGTAGGTCAGGATTCCTGGCTTTCCCTGTACTGGGATTAAAGGTGTATGCTATTGAATCTCAGCTGTTTGTCCTTCTACTCAAGGATCAAGAAATTCCTGTGCTGTCTGCCTAGGATTTGACTGTGTGCTGTCTCTCATTGGAGGTTTCATTAAACATGTAATATATCATCACACAGTTTTGTGATTTCCAGGCAAGGTACAAGGCCCAGTTTCCTGAGTGCTGCTGCCAGTGATGGAGCCAGAGTCAACTCTCCCAATCTCCTGTCCCCAGGACCAAATTTTCCATCAGCACTAGGTGGCAAGAGGTGAGGGGGCATTGGTCCCTCATCCACACCACTATATGACAGATATTGGAGCTAGCTCTCTCATTCTCAGGCCTTCACGAATGGCTTACCAGCACTTCCCACCAATAGGATTAGCTTTACTGTGCTGCTCAGATGAGGTGGGCAGGCCTGCTCTACAGGAGTGCTGTAGTTGTTAAAGGCAGGGTCATTTATCCCTAGTGCTGTACCTAGAGAGGGACTTGGATAATTCTGTGAGGTCCTCAACTCACTGTCTTGGGTGGTAGCAGGAGCCACAGATATTAACAGAGACAGAGGCTAGGTCAGGACCAGGGACCAAACATGGTCCTTGGCAGCAGCTCAGACCAGGATGACACTACTGTCCCAAGTGGCAGCGCAGGCCTCTCAGGTCTATATGGCCCCAGCAGCAGCACACACTACAATGGCCCTAAGAGGTGGCTGAAAATTTGGTCATCCTCATGGTTCTTGGTTGCAACACAGTCAGTAGATATTAATACAGACCCTGATTTCAGTTGGACCACAAATGCATACATGGTAATTGCCAGCAGCTGGGGCCCAGTAGTCACTGTGGCCCCAGTTGGCAGTACAGATTGATCATATCAGCATGGTCCCAAAAGCTTCATGGTCTTTGAACATCAACATGTCCTCAGGTGGCAGTCCAGTCTAGATAGCAGCAGGAGCTTGGAACATTGGCATGGACCCTAAGTATAACTGGGCCATGTACTCAGGCATGCCCCCTCCTCCCAGAGAGCTGCTTGTCCTCTATGATACCATGGCTCTGGTTGTCAGTGCATGTCCCTCACGTCTGTATGGCCCCACAGCAACACAGCCCTCAGACACCAACTCTGTCAGAGGCAGCAGTCCAGACTCTGGGCCTAAGTATGTCCTTTGTTGGCAATATAGACCATGACATCAATACAGACCCAGGTTGCAGTAGGACCATGGTCCCTGGCACAGGTCCACATGTCATCATGGCCCTAGCTGGCATTGAGGGTCACACAGATTAGAATGACCACAATGGCAGCATGGTATCTGAACTTAAACATATTCCCAAGTAGTTTCCCTGCCTCAAAGTATTTGCTTGACCTTTGATGGTAACAAGAGCCACTGATATCAACACAGATCCATGCTGCAGCAGGGCCACAGACTCAGACAAAATCCTCTGTACCAATTCAGGCCTGATTTCACCATGACCTGGGTCGCAGTACAGACTTCTTAGAATGGCATGGTCCCTGTGGGACATCCTTTGGACACCTACATGGTCACAGCCTCCAAGTATCTTCAGGGACCTCCATGGTAACAGGAGCCACTGACATCATCAATACAAACAAACAAAGCTGTATAGGGCCATAAACCCAGACATGCTCATTGGCAGCTTCTCAGGCCCAGATATCAGCATAGCTCCAGGTGGAAAGCAGGACATCCACATCAACTGGTTCTTCACTTTCCTTGACTTTTCAGACCTGCATCTCTCCTGAGTAAATGAACCTTCTGCTTCTCTCTCTCTCTCTCTCTCTCTCTCTCTCTCTCTCTCATTTCCCCAAAATATACTTGCTCACTGTAATGGTACCTAATCATCTAGTACCACAGGCACTAGACAAGCTTATGGTTGATCTTTGTCTATCCAGACCAAGTGTCCTGGAGTTACTATTAATTTTTTAAAAACATTTTTCTTAAGATAACTTTAGAGTCACATGTAGCTGTAAGAAACATACAGAAAGTTATTCTAAATCTGTTACCTAGCTTCCTTCAGGGATAATATCTTGTAAAACAAAACCAGAAAATGTACTTTTGATATAATACATTAATTTTATTCAGTTTTCCAAATTTTATTTCAGTTTGCATTGTATCCATCTTTACTTCTTCCTTCAAACTTATTTTAAGTAATGAACATCAAACATAGAAATATGTTATTTTGATTACAGGACCATAATTTAACAGTTTTGCTATGGAGATATTATGTGACATTACCCTGTAATGTTTGTAAAAGGGCATGTAATATATTAAAAATATTAATGTGTTTCAGAAATGAAACCCTATACTGTGAATCTGTGACATGTTATTTTAAGTAGATGAAGAAAGTTATTCCCATTTGTGAGAAAGGGGTTTTTCAGGTACTGATTTTAATATATTAGTATGCAGTCAATGTGATCAGCTTTCCAAATGAGATTTTGCGATCACTTTATTCTAGTGAGACATTTATAATTAATGCTACAGGAAAAATACACTGGGATAATATTTAGTCAGCTATTGTCAATAGGAAACATGAGCATAACAGTTGATAGAAAAAAATGCATGATCACTTTAGAATAAATAGTTTAAATGTTAATTCCTTACAATTAAATTTTGTTGGATGAAGTTCTATTTGGGTAGCATGTTCATCTTTGTTTATACTCACTGTTTCATTGTGACATGACTATTATTCATTTATAAACTGTCAATTGTACTTTAAAATAAAGTCATTATTTGAAAGAACAAACTAATTTCACTGTTTTAAAGTAATTCCTCAGGTTTTATTTTTCTCAATTATGCTTGGCTTGTTGTAATAAAGAAAAAAACCCCAGGTTCACAAAATGTAAATGTCATTCAAAGAGAGTTCTATATGTTCTCATTTCAATTAAATGAAAATGAGAAAATATAATAACCTCAAAATGAGGAAAATGTGTGCATCTTTAATTGATTATCATTTTATTTGTTTGGAGTTATTCCCATCAACTCCATTGATTGTCAATTTCCTTTTATTTGAGCGTTATTTCCCCTACAGAAGCAGGTAAATGTAAACCATGGAACAATAGTGGGCATAATTTATTTTTGTTTTTAGCAGCAGCTGACAAAGTTCAGGCCAAAATCACTACAAAACCAAACAATACACACACAATGAAAAGTAGGTGGGTTGAATAAGTTAAAAGAAAACAGAGGATCCCAATATGCATAGGATTCATGGTATTTTATCTTTATATGCATTTTATAAGCCTAATAAACTGATAATTTAACAATAGTTAAGTTTGGGATATAACAGTATAAAAAAGATCACTCTTCAATATTATTCATTTTATCTTATTAAAAGCAAAGCCAGTTATAAAACAAAGTAAGATGTATATCACATGAATAATGATCATTTTCTTGAGCATAGCTTCTCTATTGAGAAATATCTTTAAACTGAACATTTTGGCCATGCTCACCATGTCACTATGGGATAGCATGGACACCTCAACATGGAACCTCTATCCCTACTCAGCCTAGGAACCATGTGGCATCCTGAAACCAGGAATTCAGGAAAGATACCCTCAAATCCAGCTCACCATATCACTTTCTATATTAGTTGCTTTTCATTGCTATAGTAAACCACCATGCCCAAGGCAACTTAAAATTTGGGCTCACAGTTCCAGAGGAATAAGAGTTCATCACCAGCATGGATGAGATGTGTTGCAACAGACAGACACATCAACTGGAACAGGAAATTGAAAACTCATATCTTAAACCTAAAGAAGAAGGCACAGCATAGAATAAGACAACTGTCAGAATGGCTAAGATTAAAAACACAGATGACATCTTATGCTGGAGAGAATGCAGAGCAAAGGAAACACTTCTCCATTGTTGGTGGGAGTGTAAACTTGTTCAGCCACTCTGGAATACAGTATGGTGGTTTCTCAGAAAACTGGAAATCAACCTCCCCAAGGATCCAGCAATACCACTATTGGGCATATACCCAAAGGATGCACATCCATACCCCAAAAGGCATTAGCTCAACTATGTTCATAGCAGCATTATTTGTAATAGCAAGAACCTGGAAACAATTTCGATGCCCCTCAACTGAAGAATGGATTAACAAACTGTGGTACATCTACACAATGGAGTACTACTCAGCACTAAGAAAAATGATACACTAAAAGTGGCCGACAAATGGATGGATTTGGGGAATATCCTCCTAAATGAGGTTTCACAAACTAAAAGGATAAGCAGGGGATGTGCTCACTCATTAGTGTACTTTAAGCAAATCACTCTTCTTTTCATTTAAAGATGATAGATGAATGAAGTCATTTAAAACACATATACCCTGCTATAGAAGATAATCATATTGCACAGATGTCACAAATGGTCTATTATGGTCACATGTATTTATTGAACCTAATCAGAAAAGACATCAAGTAACACAAGCCAAAGCAGGATTATGTAAACGCTCAGTATATGTATATAGTAAGGGAATGTGTCACCTATACCCACATGTATATGACATATATGAAACACTTTTTATAACAATTACTTCCTAATAATAAAAAACAAAAGTTCACTCAAAACACACACACACACACACACACACACAAAATACAAAACAAAACAAAACTTCTGGTTTATCTGTAGAGGGGTTGCTTAGCAGAAATTTGTGGTAGCCATGGTGCATCTGTGAGCATTAGCTGTGATCTACTGTGTTTTTTATCTGTAGCTGAGCCTAACCTGGCTTGAGAAGCTTTAGATTTTATTTTTTATGTTTCATGCATTTTAGAGAAAAGAAAAGTTTTATTACTGTATGGGATCTTTTGCTATCTATTGTGAATGTTTTATTTTTCATATAATGTTTGATAATGAATTTTTTCATATTTTTTATTTTATACACAGTAAGCAAAAGCAACATACTTCCAATTACTTTTTATATTCATTGGAAGCCAAACTGGGTTCTAGATTGATTTTCAAAAAACAATTAAAAAATGGGATGCATATTTTTGATGCCACCAAGAAGCCCAGTTCACTATCAAGGAGAGATACCACATTAGTAAGAAAGGAATTAGAAGCAAATGGAATTAAGAAACACACAAGAGTGGCAACTCTATTTTCAGTTGATTTTATGCTAATGTAGACTTACTAGTAAATATTATTAGATTGATAAAAAATACTTGCTTGTTACCTTTCTGTATTACATACATAAATGAAAAGACATTAATAAGTACTTCATATAACTTTCAATATAAGTTTATTTCACAAATGAAAGTAGATACACAAAAAATTCTAAATAGAGGAAATATAGTTTGGAAGTGTCAATAAACATAAATGATCATATTTAAGACAATCTAAATATAACTGGAACAATTAGATTTTTATTTTTAAAATCAAGAAAATTAATTTTAATTTATGTGTGTGTGTTTGCAGACATGTATGTTTACCATGTGGATGCCTGGTGGCTGCAGAGGCTAGAGGAGGCCATCAGATCCCATGAAATTAGAATTACAAACAATTGTGAGCTGCCATGTAGGTGCTTCGAATGAAACCTAGTTCCTCTGCAAAAACAATTAAGTACTCTTAACCACACAACCTTCTTTTAATGCCCCCATATAAAAATTTAATATGAGATTATAAAAGGCTTTGAATGATGTGAAAATCAACAACATCTTGAATGATTTCTGTTTTTATTTAGAATATTTTTTAAAAATTATGTGTTTTATATGTGTATAAATGCACATGTATAGTTTATTTTTCTTTTCTTTTTCTTTTTGTAGAATAAAGTCTCATTTTTTTTATTCATGTATTCCCATGTTGAAACTCTCGCTCTCTGCGGCGTCCCAGGGCACTCTGGAGCAGGGGCAGCTGACTCTGCACCTGGCCACACACACAGCTCCTGCTGCTGAGGGAATCTGCAAGGCTCCCCACTACGACCCCGAACTGAG
>PVIH01024893.1:0-21771 GCA_004025045.1 Sigmodon hispidus | reverse complement strand
TATATATATATATATATATATATATATATATATATATATATATATATATATATAATGGTAAAAATTCTAGAGACAAAGCATAGTTAAAGAGAACTGGAATAATTTAAGTTAGAAAAACTGGCTAAAAATGAGCCAAGCTAGAATAAGTCTCCATGTATTTATTTGGGAGTTGGGTAGTGGGACCTCAAAGAGTTAAAAACAAACAAACAAAAAACTACAGTGGTCAGCACATAATAGATATTCGGTAGGTGGCAGCCATGGTGCTTGGAGGCTGATCTGTTGCCACAGGACCCTTTCTGTCAAGAAGTCCACACATTCCTGATTGAGACAAGACAATTCCTTACTGAGGATCCCTGGCTGTACAGAGTTTCTTAATTGAAATCTGCCTTCCCAGGGCTTCCTCCATCTGGTTCTGGGAAGATTCCCTCTACTGTGACATCCCCACAGGCATACCTACCCTTTTCTTCTCTCAGCTTCAGCCTTCCAGATTCTCTGAGTCCCTGATGTTCCCAAAGAGGTGTTCAGTCAACAGTGAATCAAATTCCAGGCATGCCAGGCCCGTATGCAACATGGTGGGAAAACTCATTTTCCCTAATTACAGCTCTCTGCTCCTAATAATACGACCCCCCAGGACCTGAACACATTCTGGGATCAGGGTTTACAGCTTCTCAAAGTCAGCTGGAGTCCAGCCCAGGCCCCACAACAGATCGGGGCAGGTGAAGTTTCAGCACCAAGAACAGCTCCCACCATCTCCGGCATTTCCTCCTGCCTCACCCCTCCCCTTCCCAGGACTCCTCCAGATGTCAGGAGGCAGGGTCGACACGCTGAACTATAAATGTTAAACAAACAAACAAAAAAAAAATTGATACAAAAAGCCTAGAGAAGTGGGGAATTGGGAGGAGACCAGTTACACTTGAAGTTGGAAGCAAGAATCTGGGTTCCATGGGAAGAAGGAATCCCACCAAATTTGTTACATTAAAGGCATGGTGCTTAATCCTCTTGGGACTTAGTCCTTTTTGAGCTTGGAGTGAAGACTGTGCCTGGCCTGGGAGGGATGCTGGGACATTCAGTTAAAAGGCCGACTGCCCTGGTAAGTAGATTCAGCACCAAGAACAGATTCGTAGTGCTGAAGAGATGCTGGATGCCAGCAGACCCTCTTGGTGTGACATGCATACACTCTCCCCTCAAAACACCCCAAGTACATACTTAATCTCACACAAGCTCATTAACAGTTAAGAGTACATGAACCCTTTGACTCCACACACACAATCACATTGCAGGGCTATGCAGGAGTCATACACATGTTTATATCCCCATGTCATTTACCCTCTACTTCACTTGGTCTCAGAGTAGGTGAGTACCTCTCCAAGGCTCTGATCTTACTCAGTTGAATGCACATAGATGCACACACATAGGTGTATATCCACTTGGAGGTAATACCACACATATATTTTTGTACCATAGCATACCAACTACCACATACACTCATATACAAACAAAATTCCTTCACACTGCCACTAAGTCCATAACAGTGACTCTGCTTCTCTGACCAGTGGGTCCTAGATGCCTTGGGAAACAGGTTCAGGTGTGACTTGCTGGCTGGCAAGGTCAGTTCTAAGTCGGGGTAATACACTTAGGTTTGGAATGTGACATGCCGTCTACAGGCTTCTATGTTTAAGCATGCAATTTGGTGGCTCTGTTTTGGAGATTGTGGAACTTCGTTGGGGCAGGGCCAAGCTGGATGGTTGAATCACTAGGGAGCAGGCCTTGAACAGGTATTATCTGAATGCATTTCTGTCTGGAGCTCTGTGCTTCTTGGTCTGCTGAGATATAAACAAGCCCAGCTTTTAGCTCCCATGGCTATTGATAGAAGAGCTCTCCTACCCCCATTGATGGAGCCCTCCTATAGCCATGGATGGAGCACCCACCAGCAATGGATACAGTCCTCCTACAGCCATGGATGGCCCACCCTCCAGCAGTGGATACAGCCCTCCTACAGCCATGGATAGAGCCTTTCTTATTGCTATGCATTCCTTCCATGATGGTCTACATCACCTTGTGGTGGTTTGAATGAGCATGGCTCCTCTTGGCTCCTATGATTGAATATTTGATCTCCAGTTGATGGGTGTTTGAGGGGCGTTTAAGGGGTATGGCCTTGTTGGAGAAGTGTGTCATTTGGGGTGAGCTTTGAAGTTTCAAAAGACTCATGCCATTCCCAGGAGACCTCCTACCTGCAGGTCCTTCTCTCTGAGGGTGCATTTGGGTGTGTGGATCATTCCTGCCAGCATCCAGTAGATGTCAGCCCAGCGATGTCACCCCTGGGCTCCCCGACCCCAGCCCTAGGGTCACCTTGACTATGTCTAGGCTTGAATTTTTCTGCTAAACCAGCTTCCTCCTCGGCTACATCTGCAGCAGCCATCAATGCCCCTTCTCTTCTCCCTCTAGTACCAAAGTCCCCAGGCCCCTTCTTTTTCCTGTGGACTTCTGCAGTCTCAAAGCTGGAAGGTGGCTTTCTGGCTTATTTTGCATTTTTGGTATTCAGAGAGAAGCTCTCTCGGTAATCTCCCCACTCTTGATGCTCATCACATCCCTCTTAAAACCATTGGAGCTCCCCCTCCCCATCTTTTATTCATCACCTTCCACCAGCCCCAACACAAGAGACATACACTCCCAGGACTGCTGCTCATGTGCCAGCCACCCTGCCTGGGGAGGTAGGCAGGTCCTTGTGAGGTGATGGACACTGGGGATGAACTGAGAAGGCAGTAGGTAGCAGAAGAGGCATGGCTGAGGCCGCTGTAGCATCTGGGGTTCTTTCCTGCTTATAAAGCTGCACTCATCTCTGGTGGCTCAGCTTTCTCGTCACAGCTCTCTGCCAGCTTCTTTGAGGCAGCAGTGACAGTCATCTGTCCCTTGCTCCTAAGCCCTCATGAGAAGCCTGTGGGCTGGTTATACAAAGGGACCCCATGCTCCAGTGATGGAACAAGACACAAAGAGGATACATGACATTCTCAAGTTCACGAGCAAGAAGAACCTGGCCTACGGATTGAACAGATACCAGGAGCCCTATATAGGCTCCTTCACTGATTACTATTCCACACTGAATTCAACTGGGGTCAGGTCTGGGCTAGGTATGCACATGTTCTGGCTAAACAGGGCTATTTCCTCACTTGTCCAAGGCCAGTCCTTCATTAGTCTATGGGGAAAGTAGCATGTCTGTTGTGGTGCAATGTAAGCGGAGAAGCCCAGGGTCCTTTGGGATCTCAGAGAAGTGGGTATTTAGCTCTGAGTCAGGGAAGAGGGACAACTCCTCTAGTAAGGGTCACACATGACTGACTTGCCAGGGAAGGCCCAGATACTGGTAGACTACTACAAGACCCAAGAGGCCACATGGCTTGCTGAGGACTGAGAGCAAGGGGTGAATGCTGAGGTGAGCAGGACCAGACAAGAAAACTGGGCTTGAGGCCCTGGCTACCTCTTCTAGTGTTTCTTCTGAACTCCTGGTCACACCCTTGTTGAACTGGGAGAGTGCTGTCAGCTTTGTCTATTCTGAGGATCCCAGAAGACATTCTTCTAGGGTTTCTGTCCACTCAGAGAAGTCTAAAGCAGGCAAAGCTTGCTCAAAAGAGATGCATTTTGGGGGAACGTTGTTTATAAAAGGGCAAGTGTCCTGAGCCCTGCCTCAGACTTCTCCCTCTGTCTGCTGGTGGCAGCACCTAGAAAAACAGGCTTCAGTCGGTGCGGGTGAGGAGAGTTTCTTATAAAAGCAAACTACATGAAAATATGTGGCTTGAGATCACATGTAGGTTATGCATCTGATGTTGTTGAGCTTGGGAGAGTCCTTGACCTTCTCTGGGCAGGCGTGGGCTATTTTAGTTAATAAACAAAGGGTGAGAGATGAGCCACCAGATTACTTTAACGTCTTCGGATTCTTTAATAAGAGAAAGGGAGATTATCCACCTTGTGAGCCTGCGATTTGGCACTCTGTTCTCTCTAGCCTGTGAGCATCCTGAGGGCAAGGATTATCTTATTTATTCTGGAATCTACAGACCCAAGTGCAACGTCTGTCACAGAACAGGTGCCTGGGAAGCATTCATTCAACAAACATGGATTGCTACCTGCTGGGGCCAAAGCACTGAAGAAATGACACCAGGGATCTGAAAGCAAACAAGCTGATAATCACATGAGCGAGATAAGCCCTCCAGCGGGGAGTGCAGCAGCACAGTAGCACAGGGGGATGTGATGGCTTTAGTGGAGATCTCCTCCGGTGGTCACCCCTGGCTGAGCCTCTGGGAGATGGGGAAGAAGGAAGAAGGAATGGAACACCCATAGGTCCAAAGAATAAAAGGAAGGGCACTGGGGGAGGATGATGGCATGGTGCTGGGAGAGAGGAGAATCAGTCTGCGCAATGATGAGAGCCAGGAAATAGTTTCAGATGCGATGGAGCACTAATCTGTTTGTAGTGGTAATCAGGGGTCTGGTTTATGGTCTTTTAAATTTTTAAAGTTTCATTTATTTTTTATATAATTATTATCATTAATATTTTAGACAGTTTCTATGTAGTCCTGGATGAGCTGCAATTCACTATGTAGACCAAGTTGTCCTTGAACTCCCAGAGATCTGTCTGCCTCTGCTTTCTGAGTGCTAGGATTTGAGTTATGGCCACTTTACCTGGCCAGAATTATTTTTAATTTTTATTTGTGTGGTATGGTATGGTGTGGAATATGTGTGTGTATGTGTGTGTGTGTGTTTGTGTGTGTGTGTGTGTGTGTGTGTGTGCGCGCGCGCGCGCGTGCATGCATGTGTACCTATGCAAGCCAAAGTTGTGGGACTGCAGAGATTGCTCAGTGGTTAAGAACCTGGGTTCAATTCCCAGCACCTACATGTCAGTTCACACCTGTAACTGTAACTCCAATTCCAAGACTTCTGACACCCTCATACATACATATATGCAGGGAAAACACAAAAGAACATAAAATAAGACAAAATAATTAAAAGAAACTGTAGATTAAAAAAAAGTGAAGCAGAACCAAACTTGAGTGTATGCCCAAGCCATGGTGCCTCTGTGAGGATCAGAGGAGAATTTACACTTGATTTTAGCCAAAAGGCAGGAATCAATCAAGGTACAATGTAAAAAGAGTGGTTTATCTCTTTCTACCATGTAATGTGAGTATTAAACTCAGGTCATTTGTTTGTGTGGTGAGCTCCTCTACCTCCTGAGCTGTCTTTCTGGCCCCAAATTGGTGCTTTTAAAGGTTCCATTTTTCTGGAATTGGGAGTGTGTTTTTTTGTTTTTTGTTTTTGTTTTTAACTTTTTTTATTTATCTGCCTTGGTGTTTTGCCTGGAACGGGAACTGGTGGATGCTGGGAATTGAACCTGCATCCTCTGGAAGAATAGTAAATGTTCTTAACCGCTGAACCATCTCTCCAGCCCCTGGGAGGGTATGTTTGGGGCCACGGAGAGCCATGAGGAAGCTCCCACAGAATGTATAGAACACATATGCCATCCATAATGCTGCTCGGTGCTGGACTTATGAAACAGCTGTGGCCCTGGACACAGCTGATGAGCTACCATACAATGACTACTTTGAATACTTTAGGCTGGATTTCAAGCTTCACATCAGCCCATCTAATATGACTAACCAGAACACCAATGAGTACCTGGAAAAGATGAAGCATTGGCTCTTTGAGAATTTAAGGATGCTGCCCCATGCACCTGGGGTCCAAATGCAGGCAACACCTGAGGATGCCATCCCAGAGGAGAGTGGTGATGAGGATGAAGAAGACCCTGACCAACGCATCTCTATTTCCTCTTCTGACAAGCAAATTGCCTGTGAGGAAGAATTCTCTGATTCAGATGAGGAGGGAGAAGGTGGTCGCAAGAGCTCTTTTAATTTCTAAAAAGCAAAGAGAGTCAAAACAGAGGATGAAAAAGAAAAAGATCCAGAAGAGAAAAAAGAAGTCACAGAAGGGGAGAAAACCAAGGAGGAAAAGCCAGAAGCCAAAGGGGTCAAAGAAGAAGTCAAGTTAGCCTGAACAAGATCTGCAACTATGGCCTCTCCCCAAGTTCTTCTCTCAAGAATCTCTCAGATTTTATACTTTCTATTCGTGTGTATTTATATAAAATAAATTAAATATAATGTCCCAGGGACCAGAGCCCAGGGCAGAGGTGCTGGGAGAACTCTTCCCATAGACACCTTGTCCATCTTGCTCAGGTCTTAGCTTTGAACCACCAGAAGACAAAATCCTGAACTGCCAAGTGCCTGCTTTAGGAGCTCTGTTAAGATGCCCTTTTTAGGGGGCTGGAGAGATGGCTCAGCGGTTAAGAGCACCGTCTGCTCTTCCAGAGGACCGGGGTTCGATTCCCAGCACCCACATGGCAGCTAACAACTGTCTGTAGTTCCAGTTCCAGGCAAACACCAAGGCAAATAAATAAATAAAGTAATAAAGTTTTTTTTTTTTAAAAAAAGATGCCCTTTTTAAGGTTTCTAGAGGGGGCAACTGGGTCTTCTGGGACCCTTTATTTCAGGCCTAGGTAATACTGGCCTTTCTTAGATTGGTTCTGTTTATACCTTCCTACTGGACTCAGGCAAGCAGAAAAGCTCGCATTGCCCTGTCTTTCCCCAAGTCTGCAGGTGGAGGTGTTGGCCTAGCTTCCTTTTTTGAGATATTTTCATTTTGTGAGACTTTGTAATAAACAAACAAACAAACAAACAAACAAAGGAATGCAGAATGAGCCCACCACTGGAGCAGAACCTTGGACAGCTCTCTGACTTGATTCAGGACGTTGGACAGCGCATCCCTAGCCCTGTCTCAGGGACAAGTTTTTTGTTTTGTTTTGTTTTTGTTTGTTTGTTTAGCTCTTTTTGGAGACTTTGTGCTTTCCTGGGGCACCTCAGAACCCTCTCTGTTGATTAAAGCAACAGCAACAAAAAAATATTCTTTCTTTCTTTTTTTTTGCATTTTATGTTATTTTGTAGGGAGAGGGATTTGGCAAGCATATTTGACACAGTGTTCATGTGGTGGTCAGTTCTCTCCACCTTGTGAATCCCAGGATTTGAACTTAGGCTGGAGGTTTGGCGGCAGACACATTTACCCACTGAACCTTCTTGGTGGCTCACTCAAAAAGCATCAAGTTCACAAACAAGTGGAATGTGAAAAAGGATCTGTGCGTATGGGTCCTGTGTGGTTTTGCTCACAATTCATTTTATGTGCATGAGTGTTTTGCTTTTATGTATGTATGTGCACCACATGCCTGGTGCCTCAGAGATCAGAAGTCTTCAGGTCCACTGTAGCTGGATTTACAGATGTTTGTGAGTCACTGTGTTAATACTAGGAACCAAACCCAGTTCCTCAGCAAGAGGAGCAAGTGTTCTACACTGCTGAGCTCCATATCCAGCCCTATGTTGCTCTGTAAAGCAAAGTTCCTGTCTTAGTTAGGATTTCTATTGCTGGAAAGAGACACCATGACCACAGCAACTCTTATAAGGAAAAACAGATGCTTACATTTTCCAAAGTTTAGTCCATTATCATCATGGTGGTGTGTAGGCAGACATAGTGCTGGAGAAATAGCTGAGAGACCTATATCTTGACTCCCAGGCAACAGAAAGTGGTATCTTGAGCACTGAGTGGTATCTTGAGCATATGTGAGATCTCAAAGCCCGCCTCCACAGCGACCCACTTCTTCCAACAAAGCCACACCTCCTAGTAGTGCCACTCCCTTTGCGGGGGCATTTTTCTTTCAAACCACCCTATTGGTCTTGAGATGTATTTCTGGCTGGCTATCTGCCCTATCTCCTTGGTACTAGAGTTATAGGCAGATGTTATCCAATCCCTTCTGGCTTTCAAACATTTACTTTTAAGATTTATTTTATTATTTAATGCATGTGCATTTCATATATTTGTGAGTGTCCAAAGAGGCTACAAGAGAGGTCAGTCTCTGGCGTTACAGGTGCTTGTAAGCTTCTCACTGTAGGTGCTGGGAACCGAACTCTTGCCCTCTATAAAAGCAGCCAGTTCTCTTAACCACCCAGCCAGCCCCTCTCCAGCTTCCAATCATTTTTGTTTTTAATCATAGACTATTTTGAAACACAGGAGAGAAAAACCTGGGAAACAATTAACAGGCATATATGCATCCATCATCAAGACTGAGCACTTTTTTGCCTTATTTATTTCAGTTCTAGCTTTTAGAAAAGAAAATCAATGAAACACAACAAGGATACTGGAGCTGAAGCCAGGCTTATCTGCCCCACATGTTCTGTGCCTGCCTTATCCAGTTATTCATTCAAAACCTGGGCATCCTGTTGTAATGTGTACTTGTGAGGTCTCCGTAAATGAGGTGACACTGTGCATGCTCTGCTGTCATTCATTTCTCTCTCCAGATGACGTTTGAAAGACTCATCCATGCTGACTCGTGTTGATCTGGCTACTCATGTTAACCGAGGTAGATTATTTTGTTGTATTTGTTAAGCAGTTTGTTTTCCTGATGCCCCACCGAGAGGCTGTCTGCTTGTCTCTGCTTTTCTGAGATGGATACCCTTGGATACACTTGCTTTTGCATGTGAGTGAAAACCACTGCGGGTGGGGCTAGGAGTGTAATTTAGCTATAACCAACTTGCCTAGCATTCTTGGGGGAGCAGATTAATCCACAACACTGTCCCACCACAAAGCTTCAAAGTCACAGTTGATGCCCTACTGGGCATCTTTTCATCTGTAGGTGGCGTTGTCCCCCAGCTGCTGTGAGAACTGGGTGCTACGGGCTCATAACTGTCCCTTTTAAGCAGACTGAATTTGTGGGTGGCCCATAGCCTGTGACTAACATGAAGGTACAGAAAGACAAGCTATAGGTTCACTAGTGCTCCAGTGCCTCTTTGGATCATATTAATTCCAGCGTTGCAAGAGTACTGCACTGCCCTGATGTCCCCTCGTAAATTACCTGTGCAGGACTCTATCCCAGTTCCTGCTGAGTGACCAGAAGTTATGGCATCACACATTCACAGTGTTATTGGGCAAGTCTTAGACCTGTTCATCTTAAATGTTTCTGAACTGGGTGTTGGTAGTCCACACCTGTAGTCCAGCGCTTTAGAAGTGGATGCAGGAGGATTCAAAGTTCAAGGTCATCCTCTACTACTCAGTGAGTTCAGGACTAGCCTAGGCTACAGGAGCCCCTGTCTTAAGACAAACAACAATAAGATTTACCTAGCATTTTCAAATGACTCTCCAGAATAGCATGTCAATTTGCATCCCCTCGTAGTGTGCCAATTTGTATTCTCCCAGCAGTCTATAAACAGAGGTGTTTTCTCCACTCCATCTATAGCTGTTATTAAGTGGATGCTGCACTCAGAATGATGTAGTCTGTGGCCTCATTATTGCTCTACTTTGTATTTCTCTTTATTGGTTGAGAATCTTTGTAGTATCTTTATTGGCTATTCAAATTTCTTCCTGTTATCTGTCCACCTCTGGCCTATATTCCTATTTCTGGAGGGAGGGGGCTGGTGAAATGATTCCAATGTCTTCTTATTGTTGTTATTGTTTATTTTTCATTTTCATGGTAGTAGAGATGGAGCCCAAGGTCTCATACCTACCAGCCAAGCACTACCTTGGTGCTACATCCCAAGCCATTTGGATTTTAAAAGGGTACACACACACACACACTTACTCAGGTATGTGTATGTGTGTGTCACACGTGTGCACACATGCCCTGGTGCACATGTAGAAATAAAAGAATAAATAACTGTTGGGATTCACATTGATCCTGGGGATCAAACTCAGATTGTCATGTTTGGTGGCAAGTTCATAACCCACAGAGCCACTCATCAACCCCTGGATTAAAACACGCATACACGTGTGCACGTGCACACACACACATACACACACACACACCCCACATTAATTACTTTGAAAACAAATTCTGTTTTGGCAACACAGATTACAGGTATTTCCAGAGTCGGAGCGGGGTGGGGGGGAACACCACCCTATTCTTATTGGGTTGGAAATATATCTCAGTGGTAGAGAACTTGCCTAGCATCATGCCAAAGGCTCTGAGTTCAATTGCTAGTACCATAAAGCCATTATTCTTATTAGTCTATTGAGACAAATGCTTGCTGGGCAGCTGAAGCTAGCCGTCACTCACAATATAGCCCAGGCTGGCCAAGTGCTGGAATAACAGGTATAACCACCCCCCATTTGTTTGTTTTCCAGTAAATGTTTTTGGATTTAGTGATTAAGTCTTGTCATGTTTTCCTTTATCATACGCTTGTTACATTTGGTCAGTATTTTCTCTTGAAGTTTTTATTAGCTTTCTTTATGTTTATGGCTACAGCCACCTGGAACTTATTTTTGTGACTAGTGTGAGCTGGGACCCTATTTTGTCTTTTCTGCAGTGCTCACCAGTCATGATGTCATCCTTAAGTGAGACCTGGCTGTGCCCTTGCCATGATCAAACTCTCATGTGTATCAAGCTCGGTTCAGAGGCAGATTCTCTATTATTTTCTTATGTTGGTCTCTCGCTTGGACTCAAACTCTCCCATTTGCATTTCATGATGGTGACCAATGCTGCTGGAGTGAGTTTCCTTGCCTCCCCTCCTTGTTTCTTTTCAAAAGCATGTTGGATATTCTGGGTTCTTTCTTACTTCACACATATCTTGGGATGACCTTGTCACATTGCAGAGACGATGCCGCTGAATCTTTATTCAAAGTGCAGGCTGCTGCATGAAATGGAGGGGCACACCATCTCTACCTCAGCAAGCTTCCCCACCCCCAACTCCCCCTGCTTCTTTTCCTCTCTGCATCCCATGCTTGCTACCAAGGGTTGCCTAGAGAATCAACATCCAGCCTTTTAATCATTTAATGCCAAATAAAATACTTCTTTCTGCAGGACACCCTTGGTGATAGTTCCAGACATCGTTCTCTCAGGCCTCCTCTAACCCCTTTGTACCCATTTCCGGGATGTTCAGCATGCTGGATATTCTGCAAAAACGTCACTCAGCTTCATGGCCCACTTGTGGCTCAGTAGAGCCTGGTGATTGTTGTGTAAGAATGAAGTCTGGGTCTTTTACTTCCAGCGATCAGCAAGAGCCACAGGAAGGAGGTTAGGTTTAGCGTTTTTTTTTTTTTTTTATCAGGTATGGTTTCACAGGAGGCACTTGTTGCATGGAACACAGGGTCCTCTAAGTATGCTTGCTCACTGCTGAATTCTCTGTTCCCACTTTCTCAGTCAGAGGGGGTTAAAGAGTGAGGACTCGCCCTCTTCAGTTGGAACATCTTTTTATTTCTATGAACATGAAAGCATCTTCCCCAAACACTCAAGTCATTGGCTCAAATGCACAGCCTTGAGTCCCTCTGTTCCCATTCTATCCTGTCCAGGCACTAATGCCCACTTTATCACATTGGCTCCTGCTATTACACCATTTCCAGAAGTGACTTCTCAGGGCTCCCTGCCTTGCCTTACAGTCCCAACAAGTTTTTCATGCCTTTTCTACCTCTCATCTTTACCCACTGGGGGCGGGTTTCTTACCTACAAGGAGTCCGGCAAGGACACGGGACAGATGTAAGGACTGGGCTGGGGGCTGAATCCCAGTTTAGCCTCGGAGTCAGAACCTGGCCTAGGGGAGGAGTGCATCACTTGGTGTGTGGACTTCAATTCATCAGCACCCCAAACTTACTTGGAGCAGGTCATTCTCTACAAGATCTGTTTCTCCTGGAGCAGAGGGCTGGGGGGATTCTGGATACGTCGCTGGTGCAAGCAAACAAACAAACAAAAAACCCAAGATGCACAGGCAAAGATGAGACAGAATTTATTCTCATCACAGGTAATTTCTAGACAGGATGGGAGCCACAGAGAGGCCCCAGGAGCCCCAAGGGGACCCACCTCAGAGGCCTTTGCCTGAGGATCCCAAGCCCAGACACTGGGTGGGGTGGGGTGGGAGATGGGGTGTCCCCCCACCTCGTGTCCTGACCATGTTTCCCACTTCCATAGGAAGGAAGGGCAGCTCGGCTACATAGTACTATAATATATAGAAGCGCAGGAGCTGGCCGCGGCACCTGGGTGGGGCTGAGGCCCCTGAATTATTGCAGGAGGAAAGGGGCTCAGTGCTGGTGTCTCGCGGGGTGCTGTGCTGGCTGTGGGCAGGGCTAGGCAGGGGAGGGGGGTGCCCTTTCCTCTGGGCTGGGGCTCATTGGGCCCCATTTCCCCCAGGGTGGGGCTTTCTCACCCAGGGTGCTTTGTATGTGCTTTGAAGACCATTTTTGCATTGTTAGGAGTGAGGAAAAAATATTCTGACATGGTAGAAAAAGATATTTACATACCCTGGTGGGCCATAACAAGGGGTGTCAGCCTGTGGGAAATGGGATTCCCACGTCCCTCCCATCCTAACAGACCTTGGCTGGGAGGAAGGGGACCCAACTCTGGAATTTGGTTGTCATGTGACCTCAGACAAGGCATCCTCTTCTTTGGGCATCCCTATCTGATACAGGAAGGGGTGGGACTGGGGATTAGAATCCGCCCCATGCTCCTGTTCCTAGCATGAGCAAGGGTGGCAGGGATGGGCAGTGAGAAGTTGGGAAGAGACATCACAACCATGGGAGTGGATGGCCAGGCAGCCAAGCCCTTCTGAGGGCATCTTACACTCTGCTGTGACCCTCTGTGGAAGGTGGCCAGAGGAACTGGCCAGAAACCCTGTTTTCCTGTTGAGCAGCAGGAGGAGGAGCCAGACAGAAGCTGCAGGTGTCCCCCCAAATAGGAAGGAGGCCTGGACCTGAGAGATAGCCGTGGTGGGCTCACCCAGGCTGGACAGTGGGGCTAGTGCTGGTGTGATTTGGAAGCAGCCTGAGCTCCAGCCTCCAGGCACTGGGGGGAGTAGATGTGAGCCTCTGCCTGGTCCCCACGGGTACTGGGAAATAGACAGTGTCACTGCAGATCCATGCCTCCTCATTTATGGTGTTTATCTGTGGTCACACACATGTGGCTCTTGCCCTAATGGATAAGTACACATGTGCTAACCTGCACACATCTGTGTCTGGGAACAGAGACATGATCACACATGGTTTCCAACAGCTGCTGGGACCTTGTGAGAGCACACCCTTACCATCACCTACATGCATGCATGCACACACAGGTAGGTGAGTGACATCACTGTTGGAGTCTGGTGTTGGAGGCCTCGGGCTCTAGAAGACACAGGTGTGTGCTTCCACAGGACAGGTGTTCCATTCACCAAGGACCTTAGCCCAGGTGCCTGATTTCTGTAACTGTAGGTAGGTTGTATGGCAGAGCTCAGGGGCCACTCTGACTGCTGGGTGGCCCTGTGGAGCCCCTAACATCTGTGATGACCATGGCCAGGTGGCCATGAGTCAGAGGTGCCGGCGGGGCCCCTGAGTGCTGCTCAGCTGGGCCCTCATGGTCTGGATGCTTCCAAGGATCTTCTTCTGGTGGCCCATGAGGGTGATGCCAAGGGCACGCACATCCCTGTGAAGCAAAGTCCACTAGTTTGGCCTTAGAAGTCTGGGAGCTGGGAAGAGAGCCCACTGCCCACCCCTATACTGCTATGGAATTGCCTCTGGCCCTGCACCCTCTTACCCGCCCTGTCACTCACTGAGCATTCATGCGAAGCACCATGCCAAGGGAGGAGTATCCACCAGCTGCAAAGTGGTCTCGATACCGGCCCATTCGGATGGAGTCCAACCAATCCCCCACAGTGAGGTCCCCATTGCCACTCCCACCTCCGCGGAGGTCAAAGCAGCTCCTGGCAAAGGCAGGGGGTGGGCACCTGGGAGCAGAAGTTTCAATGAGTCTGACGGGGCTCTGGCCTGCACTAGGGACATGGGCACTGAGGACCCGCTCCCTCCATCCCTATGTAAGGTAGAGAATTTGCAAAGCTGGACTCTGTGAAGGAGACAGTAGGGCTGGTGCAGGGCTCAGGTACCTGTTGACTGTGGCTGTGGCCCTAAGGTTCTCAGGGCTGTGGATCAGGGCATCGAGAACGCTCACAACATGGGAGAAGCGAGGCCGCTGGGCACGGTCCTTGTGCCAGCAGTCCAGCATGAGCTGGTGCAGGGCCCGTGGACAGCCCATGGGTGCTGGCAACCTATAACCCTCCTCCACTGAGCTGATGACCTGGGTAGGGGCACAGTGCTTGGGCTCAGGCTGGCTTCCCTGTTGAGGCTCCACCACTGCATCCCTACCCTGGGCCCCAGACTCACATCCTGGTTGGTCATGTTCCAGTAGGGTCGTTCACCATAGGCCAGTACCTCCCACATGACCACGCCAAAACTCCACACGTCGCTGGCTGAGGAGAAAGTGCGGAAGGCAATGGCCTCGGGCGCTGTCCATCGGATAGGAATCTTCCCTCCCTGGGATGGATATGAAAATGTTGAGGGACCAGAGGCTGGGCTTGTCCTCTAGCCCAAGGCAGAGTCCTGCTTCCCAACCCATCAACTATGAGCGCCTGTTTTGGGGGAGCCCACCTCCCTGGGCCACTAGGGAGATAAGCAAGACAGGACTAAAGTACCCTGAAGACCATGCTCCCACAGAACTTACTAGAACAAGCTTTAGAGAAAATTGTAAAGCCTTGTTTATAGCCCTGCTCACAAGAGTGTGTTGGAAACGCACCGCAGTGGTGTAGGCGGCTTCGGGGTCGTCCTCTAGAGCCCTCGAGAGCCCGAAGTCTGACACCTTGCACACCAGATGGCCATCTACCAGGACATTGCGGGCGGCCAGGTCACGGTGGACGTAGCCCAGGTCTGAGAGGTAGCGCATGCCAGCGCCCACCCCTCTGAGCATGCCCACCAGTTGCACAATGGTGAACTGCCCATCATGGGTCTGCAAGGGGACACAGAGTTGTGTGGGCTTTTGGGATAGTTCCTGGCTCAGAGCTGGGGAATCTCCCATAATTCCCTAGAGACCAGAGACAACTGCAGTGTGCAAACTGAAGCACCTGGCTGCTTAAACCAGATCCTGGAGGTGTCTCCTCTGAGAAGATGGAGGCCCAGAAAGGTTACATTCCAGCTCTAACAGCTCCCAGTGAATACCCAGTGATAGGAGCTGGAAATGCAGCCACTTCCTCCAAGCTGGTGGTACAGGTGGCATGGTACACGTCATCCCTTAGGTTGGGGCAGAGCAGTAGGGGCTCTTTCAATAGTGGAACCTTCATAATAGGGGGTAGAAGGTACTTTGATTGCCTAACTCTTAAGATTCCCCTCATACCTGTCTCTTCCCTATGTATATGAGATGCAAGCTTGTGTGTGTGTGTGTGTGTGTGTGTGTGTGTGTGTGTGTGTGAGAGAGAGAGAGAGAGAGAGGGTTACAAACTCTCAACGGCCAGACTGAACCCCCATGTGTGGACAGCAAGGGAACATACCCCACCTGTGTGGGTGGTCGTGATGGGTGTACACCCTCCCCCCAAGTGGGGACAAACATACCCTGAGGAAGGCATCCAGAGAACCATTCTCCATGTACTCAGTTACGATCATTGCCAGGCGGCCTGGACAGGGAAGGGGAGATGGAGGCCTGCTGTGTGCGGGGGGCCAGGGCTGCTGATCAGGGACCCCAGGAACATACGCCCACCCAGGAGGTGGTCAGAACAGTTTAAAGGTTCTGATTGGGGTCTAGGGCTCTGAGCAGTTCAGGGACATCTAGGAACTTGGAACATAGGGACAGAGTTCGGATGGCCCGATCCCTCTCTGAGTGGGAGTGTCCTTGTCTGGCACCTACCACGGGTGACAACACCCTCAAGGCGGATGATGTTAGGGTGGTCAAACTGGCCCATGATGGCTGCCTCGCTCAAGAAGTCCTGTCGTTGTCTCTCTGTGTAGCCAGCTTTGAGGGCCTTAATAGCCACAGGTATGTCCCGCTGGCCTGGCACCTGCAGTTTCCCGTAGCACACTTCTCCTGACTCTCCTGTGGGGCCCAGAAGGAGCAGGCAGCCGTGGGACCCAGCTCCCACCCAGGCCCACTCCCGTCAAGCCTCCAGCACCAGGTGCTCCAGGGTCACCTTTCCCTATCCCTCTGGCCACGGGTCCCCTCCCATGCCACCCCCCCTTGCCCAGCCTCTGGGGCTCACCCGAGCCTATGATCTTCTCAATGTGGATCCTGGATGCCTCAATCTCTCGGGTGAAGTTGCGGCCTGTTCGACCTGGCTCCTCATAAGTATGGGGCTCTGCACAGATCTGGGGTTCTGGGAACTTTCCCGGGGGGTGATTCAATGGCAAGAAGACAGGTGGGGGTGCTGAGGAGTCAAGAGGAAGGGCCCTCAATAGGGGCAGGAGGAAGTTCCCTCTCCTAATATTTCCTAGGGGGAATAGGGTCTCTGGGAATGCCCAGATATAATGGTGGACAGCAGGAAACCCAACAATGCTTACCCAGGGGAAAGTGGGAAGCCTTTGGCATGGTTCTGTGTTCTTGGTCTCTGCTTCATTCTGATGTGTCTGTTCTTCTCTGTACCCCCCTGCCCTGCACACCTTGAGTCTCTGTGGTCTTAAAATTGCTCTTAGGGTGGTAATGCCATTGAGAGAGAGTTCATCAATGCCATTTTTGCCTGAAGGAGGGTCACTAGAAGATGCCTAAGAACTCTGAGGCTAAATGAAGTTCAGTGGGAATGAGCTCTCTGATGATATATATATATATATCATATATAGGCATAGTGGTGGAATGTGGAGGGAGGACGCCCCATGTCTCCCCTGCTTCCTAGAATCTCTACAGGATCCTGAAAAGCTCTCTATAGCAGGGGCTCCCATTCAAGACAGCACAAAGCCCCACCAGAGAAATCACGTGTGAACTATGTATGAGTGGGCATGGCTGGGCCTTGCCCTTGACCAGAGCCTTCAGCATCTTCCAGGAGACCAAGCTGTCATCTAGCACGGTGGGGATGGTCTCTATAACAGTTAGTCTCAGCCTATGGGCCCCGCCTGGCCTTTCCTATGGACCTGGACCTGCCAGCCCTGCACTGGGTCCTGCTGAGGCTAGGCCGGGGACTCACCCTGCCCATTCTGGTAATGCATCTTCTCCTCATCTGAGTCCTGGAAAGCCTTGCTGTAGCCGCAGTGCCTGCATGGGGGTGGGGGTGGGAGAGTCAGTCAACACCCTCCTGGGGCCAGGGCAGCTTAGACCCAGTCAGAAGATAAATTAGGGTGCCCCACTCCCAACGTGTTGGCTCTTACTCCTCAGCAAGTCTGCCGGGGGGGGTCCTTGTTTTGGGGCTCACAGCTCAGTCCAGGGGAACAGTCTCAACAGCCACAAAACAGCTATAATCTACAAAATGCCCCCAGAGAAGCTGACCCTCTTCTGGGCCACTCTAGCATGCTCCCCCCTACTTTTTATCCTGACCTGGGTGTGGCTTGATGTGGTTAGGTTGTGGTTGGTTATGGCTGAGGTGGACTGAACATGGCTGGATTGTGGTTGGAGAAGGCTGGGGCAGGGCTGAGGGGCACCTACCTCTTCTTGCAGATGAGAAGTAGGAGGAGCACCACCAGGCCCGTGATGAGTGTCAGGCAGATCCAAACGATGGTCCGAGTGTCATATCGGGGCCCTGCAGGAAGGCCTGGCCCTTTGCAGCCAGCAGCTCTGTTCCCGCCCCACCCTGCACTAGGCCTTCCTTAGGATCCCTGCAGCTGGGCTGCCTGGCTTCCCACGGTAGAAGCTGTGCATGCTGGGACAGTCACTTGCCTTCTTTGACCCAAACATAAAAGAGCTGAAAACCACCTGTGCGCCTGTCAGTCTCACAGCACCAGGAATGTGTTGAGAGATGTGAGTCCTGGCCTCAGGGGACCCTCTTCTCAGTCCTATAAGGTAGGGCCTGGCACTGTCTGAAGCCTACCCAGGGCTCTGAGAACTCTTACTGGAAGCCACACAATAAGTAGAATGGAAAGGACATGATTGTCACCTTTGGTCTCAAAGAGTGACATTGGGGCTCGTGCAAACCTTTAACTGCTGAGCCCCCTTCTCAGGGTCTCCAATTCAGGGCCACAGGCCTGGGGACTGTATTTCCAACAAGGCCCCCTAGTGAGGTGGATGCGGTAGGTCCCAGAGTACATATGGGAAAGTCACCACAGGCTGTGGAGAGCATGAGCTTCTGAGAGATGGCCCTGGGACTCCCATAAGGTCATGTGAAACAGGGTCTCACTCAGATTCAGGAGAGGCCTGCAGGTGAGGGGACTGAGCCTCACTTTCTGCCAGTAAGCTACTGAGTTGGGTAATGAGAACAAGAGTCCTGAGGACAGCCTGGTATCACCACAGCCTTTCCCCTGCTCACCCTCCTCCTCCTGATCTCACCAGTGGGCTCCCTGCCCCTCCCCCTCCTTGCACTCACGGGGTTTCCCTGTCTCCACCTCCATGGCCTGGCTGAAGCGGCCACAGCCTGCTGAGGTGCGGGCTCGGACCTGGAACACGTAGCGAGTGCCTGGCTTGAGGCCTGACACGGTAGCGCGGGTGGTGACAGCCTTGAGGGTAGAGTAGCTTTGCATCTCCTTATCCTGCCCGAAAGAGATGAGGGCAGTGAGGCCCTGGGGCTCTGAGGCCCTCCTTGAAGCCCGTGGCCCCGATGGATCCTCACCCACCCACCTCCGGGAACCTTCTCCAACCTTTTCGTAGTACTTGATTTCATACTCCAGGATGATCCCGTTGGGTCTCTCCGGCTCCTGCCACAGCAGTGACACGCTGGTCTGCCCCGCCCGCTCCTGCCGGATCACCACCACCTGGGACGGGGCTGGGGTGGCAGCTACCCATCAGGCCCAGCATGAGCCATGTCCAGGCCTCTGCCTAGCCTTTCCCAGGGCTCTCTGGGACTCTAGGCTCAGCTTGTTGACCCTCTGCTTCTAGGACAGGACAAACAGTAGCACCATTCTTTGGAGAGGCACTGGCTGACTCCTGGGTCACTCCTTGTGGCCAGCTCAACAGCACAGCCTGACTCTTGGGGCCGAGATGTGAAGCTGGCTACATCTAGGCAAGCCTAGTTTCCCTGAGAGCCTGCACTCTGAGCCGAGGTCTGGGTGTAGCAGGACATGCAGAATGAGACCCTGCCTGGCCAGTTCTTCCTGGGTCTAGGTGTCCTGTTGCTCCAGCATGCCTGGGATCTCTTTGAAGGTAGGGACTGCATACAGTTGGTGCCCAATAGATGCTGCTGCTGCTAGAGACTCTGCTGTGAAAAGTCTAGAAGCCCCTATGAAAGGATCTGAAATAGGGGAGTCAGGTGGGGCTCATAGCGCTGTGGGTGGCTTTCTCTCTCAAGCCAGAACCGCCTGAGCCACTTATGGCTGTCCCTGAAGTCTTCTCTATGGAGATCAGGACTGGCAGGCAGATGGGCAGGGGTACAGAGCATGGAGAGGCACCTGCTGCATGTGGCCATTGTGCCAAGGTGGGGAAATGACTTATAGGTGCAGTTGAGGTCATTCTGCAAGCAAAGCCTTGTGGGAGGGAAGGCCTGTCAACAGGGAAGGCCTGTCAACAGGGACAGTGTATAAGACCTGTGGTGGGTGGGGTAGGCCAGCAGTGTAACGCTTTCTTTCTAATGCGGGTGCCGTCCAAATGCCGCTGGGTTCTCGGCTCTTCCACACCCCTGGACCAACCAGCCACCTGCTTTCCTGCTTCTGCAGACAGGAGTGAGGGCTATGGACCCAGGCATGGGTCTGTTCCTGAATACTTTTGGACAAGAGGGTGGGGAGATTGGAGATTGGGGGGAGGGGATAAGATGTATCCTGGATAGATGTCACCAGACCATTTAGAGACAGGAATGTGGAACTCCCTAGGAGGCTGCTCATTTCGGTCCTAACCTCTGCTTTCTATATGGTGACAGGGGGATTCTGAACTATGCCTATGTATGCTAATAGTGGGGAGGAGCTGAGGGTCCTAGAAATGTTCCAGGGTAACTTCATAGAAAGCTTCCCCTGGCTGTTCGGAGGACCAGGCTACCCAACAGGCAAGGATACTCCCCCCAAAGTTTGGAAAGAAAGAACCTCCAGGGTCCGAACTCAGTCCATCTGACCAGAGATAAATGAATGGCTATGATCCCAATATGGCCAAACCTACCTGGCTCTGGAAATAGGCACCGAAGTGATGGCATCTAAGGCTGGGGATGTGGTTTAGTTGGTAGGGTGCTTGCCTGGCATGCATGAAGCACTGGGTTCGATACTCAGCCCTGCATAAACTGGGAGCGGTGAACACATCTGTCATCTCAGCACTTGGAAGGCTAAAGCAGAAGGAATGGTGTGGGTTCAAGGCCAACATGGGCCAGCGTGAGACTCTACTGCCAGCTGCTGGACAGAATGCTCTCCCTTCTCTCTATGCTTCCACAGTAGGAAAGGTAGTCCTGTTTGCTTCCATTGCACAAGAGAGAAAGCAGAGATATAGGCAGGGAAAGTTCTAGAATCCAGGCTTATGACCCACAACAGATGACTGCCTCTGTGCTTTCCAGGGTATATCCATCCATAGGATAAGTTCTGCTTTCCTATAGGCAAAAAGGTCCCCTGCTCACTCAGGTCCTGATGGAAAGGGAGAGCCAAGAGAGACAATGGCTCAGGAGATCATGGGGGGGGTCCCCAGGGCTGCTCCGCCTACCTGCCTGGTTCGTGGTGATGTTGACCACAGCAGCACTGCGGGGCTCGGGGCTCAGGTTGGACACACCATTGACAGCCTCAATCCAGAAGGAGTAGTTCATGTGGGCCAGGAGGTTGGCCACCAGCAGGCTGGCCTGTGCCAGGCTTGTCTGCTGTGGAACAAAGCGGGTTCCACTCCCACAAGCCTCACAGTGGCTCAGGGCCCAGGGGCATCGAAGGCATACTGCGTTGTAGGTGATGTCACTGCGGCCGCCTGGGTCCAGGGGAGGGGCCCACTCCAAGGTCACAGATGTTCCATTCACACTGGAGATCAGGTTCACTGGTGCTGAAGGTGGCCCTGAGGACAAAGAATAACAAGTTGGGGGCAGTGGCATTGGCCCACGGTCCCCATTATATCTGGGGGCTTTTAACTAAGAAGTCACATCCGCTCCACCTCCAGAAGCTCCCAGGGCAAAGGCTGTGTCAGCATCTGAAATAGGAGCCTGAGTTTCCATGCCACAGGGCCACAGTGTATGTTCCTACAATTCCCACCTATAGCTGGAGGGACACTGTACACTCCTGGAGTCACCCCCATCTCTGCATTCTTGTGCTAATAAGAACACCACTTGGTGCACTCTCTGTGGTATGAGAAGCCTGCTGTGTATGCACCAGGCTGTGGGGTACCATGTATCCCTGCTTCACCCCTGGAATGAAAGCCCAAATGGGCAGCACAGACTCCAGAGAGAGGGGTTGATGGCCCCTTACTTGGGATGATTGTGGGGCTAGATAGAAGTGTCATGGGGGCTGAGCTGGGAGGGCACAAGGTAGGTAGAGGGTTCAGGGCTCAGAATTCCAGGCTGAGAATCTTGCCTTGAGAGACTAGAAACACACATTCTCAGAACTCTTCTCGAAGGGTTCTCAGGCCTCTTGAAGCAGAGATTTTTCAAGCCAAGGGTACAAGACACCAAAAGCCCTGACTTACAGACTTAGGCCAGCCGGCACCTTAGGGTCCTATATCATGAGATAGATAAGAAGCCAGAGTCTAACCAGATGTGGGGGGCTGGAGAGATGGCTCAGTGGTTAAGAGCACCGTCTGCTCTTCCAGAGGACCCGGGTTCGATTCCCAGCACCCACATGGCAGCTAACAACTGTCTGTAGTTCCAGTTCCAGGCAAACACCAAGGCAAATAAGTAAATAAATAATAAAGTTTAAAAAAAAAAAAAAAAAAAAAAAAAAAAAAAAAAAAAAAAAAAA
>PVIH01024892.1:8683-21874 GCA_004025045.1 Sigmodon hispidus | reverse complement strand
GTGGGGGGATGGGGGTGGGGGGGTGGGGGGGCGTGAGGGAGAGAGCTCTTGCTCTTTGAATTTAGCACATATCCAAGACTGACCCTAAACTTGTCATCCTCCTGCCTCCACCTCACGTGTGCTAGATGTTCTAGGGGCATGCAGCAGCCCGTCCATCTTCAGCATCGTTTCAAGGCATTCCTTTTCTGTTTCAAACAACCAAAATCAGTTTCTGCTGCTTGCTCACTCAGAACTCTGGCTGATTAGCATGTATAATGCACACTATTTTGCATATGTTAAATCGGCACAGAGAAAACCATATTAACAATTACGTTTGACAGTGAGGTTGCCTGGGAGAGAGGTGAGGTGAAATGCATAGAGGAAGAAGGGGGCACAAAGAAACAGGAGTGGGAATCGATTTTGTAAAGGGGAGTAACAGGGATGTTTCGTGGTGTCATCTCATTCTGGCTTCAAATGTTCAATATGTTTACACACCAGCCCGGTCTCATATCTGTTGAGAAGAACATTTCCCCAGGCTTTAGATGTGTATTTTTCAGAACACCTCAGAAGGCAAGCGGTCTTTTACCAGTGGACTCTCTGACCACCTGCATTAAAATCAGCTACAAGTTTGTTTAAAAATTTATGTTCCTGGATTCCACTGCAAACCTCCTGAATCAGATTGCTGCCATGAGTGAAGAAGCCCCAGTATGCCACAGCCACAGGACTGGTACTGAGTACCTGGAGCACAGAGTAAGCACAGAACTGCTTGGCACCTGTCCCAGGCTGGTGCTGTGGGCCCCCTCTTTTTCAAAGCCTTCTTTTAAAGCCTTTCTTGGCTGTTTTTGCCAAACAGTCCCACTTCCTGGAACTTATCCTAAGGACATAGCCACATGATGTGAATGAGTGTTTGAAAGAAAAATGTTCATTATGGCGCTTGCTTATATTAATGAAATGTTTGGAAAGAACTCAGATATCCATCAATAGTAGAGTAGTTAGGATAAATCTGACTTGTCCATATGATGGACAGCTACACAGGCATCACGACTGTGAGACAAATGTCTGTGTACAAAATTAAAAATGTATCTACAATATATTGTGCTTTATGGGAGGGGGAAATCAAATGGCAAAAGAGTAGGGACATCTCCTATGTGACAGATGGTACATAACTGTGTGGCACATGCCATTTGGGGGACACTTTCTTACCCAAGAATACAGATCTATATGCTCCCATGGAGAAACTTGAATCCATTCTTTTTTACACACACACACACACACACACACACACACACACACGCACGCACACCACAAATAAAAAATTATGTTAGTGGCAAGCATATGACATTGCTGTAGTTATACCTCTGAACAGTACGTCATGACAGCTATTTATATAGAATTAGGAATTGTCTTGGTTAGGATTACTATTGCTGTGATAAAACACCATGACCAAAACAGCTTGGGGAAGAAAGGGTTTATTAGTGTATACACTCAAATTATAGTCCATTACCGAGGGAAGTCAGGATAGGAATTTAAAGAAGGCAGAAACCTGGAGGCAGGAGCTGATGCAGAGGCCATGGAGGAGCATTGCTTACTTACTGGCTTGCTCCTAATGGTCTGCTCAGCCTGCTTTCTTACAGAACCCAGGGCCAACAGCATGAGGATGGCACCACCCACCATGGGCTGGGTCCTTCCCCAAACAACCACTAATTAAGAAAATGACCTACAGACTTGCCTACAGCTGGATTTTACCAAGGCATTTTCTCACCTGAGGCTCCCTCCTCACTGATGACTCTAGCTTATTTTGAAGTGACACAAAGCCAGTCATCACAGGTATCATAAATAATCTAGAGTTAGTTGAAAGCATACAGGAGGTTGTGTACAAGTTATACAAATACTATACCATCTTTTAAAGGACTAAAAGCATCCATCCATCCATAGGTGTCTATATTTTGGGGTACCTCAGTACCAGCTTCCTCAGGGGATGTATAAGGCTTTCAGTGTACCTGTCATCTAGCTCCAGTAATTATCAAGGCCTGGTGATGGTGTGTGTTCAGTTGGTAGTGTGCTAGCTTTGAATGCACAAACCCCAGACTACGGGGTCAGTCTCCATCAAGCACCATATGAATTAAGTATAGTGATGCATGCCTATAATCCCAGCAAAAAGGAAATAGAGGCAGGGCATCAAAAGCTCAAGGTCATCCTCAGTTATATTGGTAGTTCAAGACAAATCTGGACTATATGAGATTTTGTCTTTAAATAGATGAATGAGAAAAAATCAAGGCCAATTTTATTCCATTATAACTTTAACTTTGTATTTTTTCAACCCGAAGTATTTGGGAGAACATATTTTTTCTAATCTTTCTGTTTTGTGGTTTAAGTATTGATTTAAATAAAAGATGGTATGTCTCTTTAATATTCTCTAAGTTTGGGCTGGAGAGATGGCTCAGAGGTTAAGGGGCTGTCTGTTATTCCAGAGGTCCTGAGTTCAGTTCCCAGCAACCACATGGTGGCTCACAACCATCTGTAATGAGATCTGTTGCCCTCTTCTGGTATGTGTGTATACAAAATAAAATAAATCTTAAAAAAAATTCTTTAAGTCTATTTTGTCTGTAAATTTCCTCATATATTTGTTTCCCTCTTGTTATTTATTTATTTATTGGTTGAAAAAATTCTATAAGGCCTCACCATCCAGTACAGTAGTCACACTTGACAACATGAATTCTGGTAAGAAATCAGGAAACAGGCCAATATACAAGAGCCTTAAAACTAAAAATAAAAGAGTGGGAGGCTAGCTCAGACAGGGTAGAGAGATGGTGCATCTAGATAGAGGCCAGGGCTTGCTGGTCAACTAGCCAGCCTAATCGGAGAGAAATTTTGTCGCCTAAAACAAGGTGGATACCTGAAGAATGACATTCAAGTTTAACCCATAGCCATCACACACACACACACACACATACATGTGTATCTGTATACACACACACACACAAACATGCATGCACACACACAAATACACCTACACATATTCACAAAATAAATGTAGAAAAACCAATTAATCAAAAAGCCAACATCTAAGACAAGTATGCTTAGAGAAATGAAAGGTATGCTAGGGAAAAATTTCCTAGACTCACTATCTGGGAACTCTCCTATTTTGACAAAATTATATTAAAAGCATCTGTGGCTAGACACATTCTGTCTTGTGCTCCACTACATTCCTTTAATCTGAATCATTGTCCCCGTCCCCTCCCCCGACTCCCTTCCTGATGTTCCTGAGGTACGCAGTTGAAATTTGTTTGGAAAAGTTACTTTGTCAGTACAAAACTTTATCTCCAAATAAAAATTGTGCTGATATAAAACTTAGCCCAGAACCTTCCAGAATCTTCCAGAATTTTCCACCTTCCAGACTCTTCCATCTTCTAGTGATCCCCTTGCACACATGTCCAAACTGGACTCTGAAACTTCTTCTAACTTTTGCCTGACACTCTCTGAGCTAACAAGATTCTGAAGGCAATTTTTTGGTTGTTGGTTCTTGGGGCTACCAGGCTCCATTTCTTCCTCCTCCCAGACAATTGTCAAAAATCACAGGTTCTTGCTGTCATCAATAGTTTGTGCACACTTGTGTATATTTTGGAGCCTGTGACCATGTCTTTATCATTCAGTTTAATTGGAGTTCCTTGTTACTCAAACCATAGATCCAGCAGAACCAGAAGCTCCCAGCAGTTTGAACGCAGGTTCAACTGCCATCACCCACATGGCAGCCCACAACTATGTCAACTCCCATTCTGGGGGGGATCTGATACCTTATCTGGCTTCTACAGGTACCAGGTATAAACTTGGTACACAGACATACATGCAGGCAGAACATTCATAACATAAAGTAAAATGGGGAAAAAAAGAAATAAAAAGGAGGATTTTCACAAAAAGTTGCACCCAAATGCCTAGATAAGTAAGCATTATTCATGATAGCCCAAATATAAAAATAACTCAAATGTCCATTAATAGATGGGTGAATGAATAAGGAAAACATTAATTTCTTCATGCAATGGGATGTTATGCAGACTTTAAAAAAGGAATGAAATTCTAACACATACACCAAAATGAGTGAGCCTCAAGGACATTATACTAAATGTAATAAACCAGGCCCAAAGGGGCAGATATTGTATGATCCACTTAATGAAATTTTCAAAACAAGCAATTTTATAGAGACAAAAAGTAGATCAATAGTTATGTATGTGGGATGGAAGGTAACAGCTGACAGGTGTATGTTTCCCTTTGAGGGTGATAAAAATTTCTAAATGGATTGTGGTGATGGTTGCAGAAATTTGTAAATCTACTAAAAAAGAAAATACACTAAATTGGAACTGGAGAGATGTCTTCCTGGTGAAGTGCTCACCATATAAGCTTCAGGGCTTGAGTTTAGCTCTATTACCCATGCATTGAAGCTGGGCATGATATATGCCCATGATCCTAGTACTGGTGAGGCAAAGGCAAGCAAGATCTCTAGGGTTTGCCAACCAGCCAGTCTAGCTGATTTGGTGAGATTTAGGTTCAATGAAAGACCCTGTCTCAAAAACAAGATGAAGAGTGAGTGAGGAAGACATCAGATCTCTGACCTCCATAATATACACACATGTGCATGTGCACCAGCACACACATGAATACATACACACAAAGAAAAGATCTACTGAATTATATAGAATATTAATAAGTCCCAACAATACTGCCTATAATTAAAAGGCAACTATCTTGTCACCAACTGCGATCTACTCAGAATCCTCTTATTTTGCAAGATGCTAATTATGCACAAATGTCGGTCCTTCCATTCATTGTAACAAGTTTCATGAACAAACAGTGCCTTGCAGACAGTCACAGTGTGACATTCTGTCATAGGGGCTGAGTGCCCTCTGAGCAAGGCTTTATGACTTCAGTCTTTTACTCTCTGTATAAGCTACAGTGATGCAGAGCAGAGTGGCCATGATAAAGGCCCCCTTTGGCCTATGAATTAAATTCATCCACTTGGGGGATCATGACTCCTAACTGGCCCTCAGTGCGACCCACAGCCGGCTGCCATATCCATGAAAGAAAACAGAAATACTCCTTGTTGACCATTCTTTTTCCCACTGGCAGACCCCTTCCCAGTTCTTTGCTGGGTTCCAAGGGCTGTCAGGGTCACTTCCATCTCCCCAAGCCTCCCACCCCCTGCCCCGTCAAGACACATTCTGCTTTCCATCTTGTCAGACAACAAAGACACTGGAAAAATTTATTTATACCTCCAGACAGCTAATGAGACAATTCAATGAAAAGCAGCCCCAGCTTGCTGGAGCCTCCCTGGGCCTTTGATTGCCTTTTCTGTGTTCCAATTCCCAAGCATTTATTCTACATATAAATTTTCCACGGTGAATAGACACCATTCTTCTGAGAAACCCATTTGTTCCCTTGGCCATTTTATTTCAATCTCTTGTTTTGCTTTTTATTATTATTGTTAAACTGTAATTAATTCTACTTCCATCAGCCCCTCTTTAGCTCTCTCTGCCTAATGTAGCATGAAGTGTCTTTGCTCGCCCCCAACTGCACACCTATTCTTGAGAAGAATGAAGCCTCTGACAGCCCCAAACCCCACAAGCTGCTAAATCTTTGCCTTCATGGAATGAGGTCAGGGAGAAAGGCAAGAAAGGAGGAAGGTCTGGGCAGGCAAGGTCGAATGATTTCACAGTCAACCGACCATAGGCTTCAGTCTCCATAAAATAGAGTCTATCCAACAGACAAATTCTAAAGACATTACAAGGTATATAAGAAGGGTTTAGGGAGATGGCTCAGTGGTAAAGAATACTGCTTGTTCTTTCAGAGGACCTGGGTTCAACTCCCAGTACCTACATGGCAGCTCAATGTTATGTAACTACAGATTCCAAGAATTTGATGTTCCCTGTTGGTCTCCATGGATACCAGACACACAACAGATGGGCATGCAGGTGAAACACTGATATTCATAGAAATAAATATTTTTTTAAAGTTATACACAATGGGAGAAGGCTCAGTAGGAAAAATGCTTAAATGTCTGGGAGCCCAGGCATGGGGGACAGAGACAGGCTCCCAGGTCAGCCAGACTAGACAAATTAGTGAACTATTGGTTCAGTGAGAGGCTGTTTCAAGAAAGACTGTAGGCAGTGCTTGAGGAAGACACTCCATGTTGACCTCTGGTTTCCACATTTAGGACAGACATACAGAGAAACTGATATAAACACAGAGACAGAGATTGGATATGTCTACAAGGGACATTCAGCATTGTTGGGTAGTACCAGAGGCTCCAAAGAGCTAAATGGACTCCCTCCTGGCTCTAGCGGAAGTGAGGCCCTGCTCACAGCTTGATTTCAAACTCTAGCCTCTGGAACTCTGAGAGAAAAAAATAAAAAACAAAAACACTATTAAGTTGAGCCATTAAATTTATGGTCATTTGTTATAGCAGCCACTGGCAACCAATACCGTTTCCATAGTTTGTCGAGAACACAGAAGAGAGAAACTGAATGGTAGACGTAAAACTTTTGCCTTCAGAGTAGATGACAAAACTGTTAATCAGTGAAGCCTATCCATAGGACTTAAGCCTAAAGCAGGGTTTAGGTATAGGGAATAAATTATTGCTGGACTGGTTGTTTATAGCTTTCCTTCTTAAGAATATTTTTCTCTTATGCACTGAAGCATGATGCCTGGTTGGCTAGCGGTGACTTTGTTTCTACCTGACACTTTTCCATCCAAATGATTTATTTGTTGGTTGATTTTTGAGACAAAGTCTTACTATGTAACCCTGGCTGGCCTAGAACTGAGATGTTTGCTCTGCCTCCCATCGCTGGCATTAAAGATATGTGCTACCATACTGATCTCCACCTAAATGATTTTGAAGTTCCGGTTTCTGGATTTCTATCCTTCCTTAGATTTTCTCTTGCTATGGTTTTTAACACCTGGAAATAATTCATTTCTGAGTAATTAGAGAAGTTTCCCATTGACATGGATCTGCTTGGGATCCTTCTGAGAAGTCATATCATTTCTTTGTCTCAAGGAGTAGCATATTCCAGCAGACCAAAATATTTTATGGATGTCTCACCTCATCATCCAAGGTTCTGGCTCTTTGTTCATTCATTCAACAAATGCTATAATAATGATGATGATAAATTCTATTATATATTAATAACATAAATATACCTGTTAATATATTAATAACATAACTTATACTAAAATACAATTTATTATTATGCATTATTATTATTGCTATTTTGAGGAGGGTCTCATGTAACCCATACTGGTCTTAAGTTTACTTTGTAGCTGAGAATGACTTTGAAGTCCTGACCCTTCTGCTTAACTTCCTCAGTGCTAGAACCACGTTCCATCATGCCTGGTTTTATATAGAGCTGGTGTCAAAGCCAGGGCTTCTTGCATACTGGACACCCTACCAATTGAGCCACATCTCTATCATGTTCTCATTCTGTTTTTTCACCAGTTGGTGATAGTCTTTCTAAGGACCTAATTTTCTTTGTCATTCCATGTATTTGGGAAACTTCTGGCCATTTCCCTCATAAATTCAGCTCTGTTTTTTCCTCCTGCAAATCTTTTAAGTGATATCTGATGTACTTCCCTGCCTGGCCCTTGGAATTTCATTCCAGCTACTTTGGGTCCACATTATTTTTTATTGCTCCATAGAAATGGTGCAATAGTAGGTTCCATAGTGACCCATGGAATAAAAGGCCAAGTTTCTAGATGTTTTAATATACTTTAATATTATCCTGTAGGGAAATGTTTAGGAATATGTAAATTGCTGCTTTTTATTACTTTAAATAGTATTCTCTTATAGCTTATAAAGTGACTTTTTGCCCTAGATAGCATCTTGCTGTTTGATGTGTTGTGATTGGATAAGTGTTTATACCTCTGTGTGTATGTGTTTGTACACAAAAATCCCTCTGGTAATACAAAGTTTTTTTTTTTTTTTTTCTCTTCCCATAACTCAAAAGTTCACTGAATAAATTTAATTAAAATTACTTCTCCTAACCAAAATAAAGAAAATACCAAAAGGATAAATTATGGCCTGTTACTTATTTTAAAAAATTGAAAAAGTGAGTATGACTGAGTTTGTGAGTTTGTTGTTCAAATCCCAGGTCTGACTCATGGCAATAACACCCTTAAACAACTTTCCAGCTCAACTCTGTGGCCTGAGCCGGCTGGCAGGAGCCCTAGCCTCTGTGCTGATAGAGGCTTTTCATTTCTGTCAGAGCATGCAGTGACCCAGACCTACACCAGCAAAACAAAAGGCGATGTAGAATTTACAAAGCTCAGAGGGGCAATGGCCATTAATTTTCTGGGTTTAGCATCTTCCTCTGGCTTGAGTGCAGGACTCAAGTAAGAAACAGGCCCTTCATTTTTACAGAGAAGCCCCAACACTGCCTAGGAACAGGGCTCCCCAGGAAAGCAAGACCTGGGCACCCCACAGAGAAATACTGTAATTCCCTTCATTAGCAGAGGCTGTCAGCATTCCTGGGGAGAACAGCATTTCTGATGTTTCTTGTTATCCCTGCCATACCTTATATTCTAGCTGTGGAGAACAGTGATCCCAAGGAGGCAGTGCTCTGGGGGTGCCTGTGGAGGACACTCTCTGAGTGTATTTCTTTAGGTGTCTGCTTGGTTGTTCCTGGCGACTGTTTAAAAAAAAAAAAAAAAAACAATCCCAGAAGTCCAAGGGAAATGTCAAATGTCCAACGTTCCCCAGCCCCTATTAATGAATTGCAGGGACTCATCATTGAGCCATGCCTACTTGAGGTTCCACTGCTAGATGGGGCTGACCTCTCCATTGCCAGCACCACTCACGGGCAGAACAGATCCCGTGAGTGCCAGGATCCCAAGTGTTTGTGGTGAGATATGAGAAACAGTACAAATTCTGGTTGAAGAAGTCAGCCCATCCTCTTCTCCCAGCCTGCCCACTTTGGATTAGCTGAGCACTCTTAACTCTGGTTAAGAGACACCTCCAGGTGTCTTCCCAACACCCACTGGCCAGGATCTTCCCAACACCCACTGGTAAGAGTTGATTCCTGCACTTTTGGGGTGGGTATAAATTGGTTGCCCTTTTTGTTGTTTACCACCCACCCCAACACACACACACACACACACACACACACACACACACACAGAGTGCATGGTTAGAAGAGAAAATAGAACAGAGAAGTGTCTGCTTCTGAGTTAGGGAGCCACACTGAGAACATCAATCACTGTAGACATGGTATGATGGCTAGCATTGATAGTCAACTTGACAGGATATAGAACTGCCTAGGAGACTAACTTCTGACTATGTGTGTGAAGGATTTTCTAGATTAGATTGAGGTGGGAAAACTCACCCTAAATGTGGGTGGCACCATTTCCTGCTGGGGTCCTGGAGTGGAGCAGCAGCGTACATCTCTCTCAGCTTCTTGACTGTGGATACCACATGACCAGTTGCCTCCTGCCCCTCATGCTAAGCCTTCCTCATAGTGAAAGACATTCCCTCAAACTCTGGACCAGAAGAGATTCTCCGTTCTTTAAGTTGCTCCTGTCAGGTATTTTGTCATGGCAACCAAAAAAGTAACTGATATACATGAAAAATGTAAAACATGCTACAATAATAGAGAGTTACTAGGGATGGACTAATTGCTAGGTAGTTAGGTAGGATCTCTTCAAAAGAATGAAACTTTAAGGTCCCTTTGATTGAATTTGAGTAAACTTAAGGTAATGCACAGCCCAGGCTTGAGAGGCCATAAATCAGATTATAGCCTTCGGATGTCTTGAGTTTGTTGATGGCCACGGAGATAGGGCCATGTGTATGGTCCAGGTCTGTACGATCAGAGCATCCGAGTGTCCTACAATTCTATTGCAGTGTTTTCCTGCTTCATACTGTCCTATTGACCTCAGTAACCCTCAAACTTTTAGGAAAGAAAGGAAAACTGACATGTGAAAAATCTTATGCTATTTGAGCCTTAGGAAACAAAAAATGGCAGATGCTTTCTCTGAGTACAGATGACAATAGAAAAATGGAATTCTGAGGAGTCAGACATTTGAAGTGAGCCAACCAGGCAAAATATGAAGACCCTTGGGATCCCTCAGAAATCCTGAGTAGGGTAATAAATTTTCCATGGCGCATCATGGAAGCTGGAACAAGGTTAATTGGCCACTGGAGAAGAGGGATTCCAAAAGACCAAAGATCCTAGGGGCTATGTGGGGTTAATATAACTAAAAACATACTAATTGATTTTTAAAAAATCAGAAACCTATAAAGAAATAAAAACTGCTGGCGTAGCATTCCCATCCATTTGGCGTAATACAGTCACGCATTAAAAAGTAAACTCACAGGCTGCCCTCTCCAACTTCCCTCTCCACAACTCCAGCTTTTAGAGTAATGCAGTCCACAGAGTCAGCAGCGTGGAGATACATAAACCATCTCTTCGACATCTAATAGAGCTTTAAAAGGGGTCCTGAACACTGGAGGGTAAGTGGCCAGTAATGGCTGGTCTGGGTACAGAGGGGGAGGAGAAAGGACCCAGGACTTCAGGAGAAAATGGAATAGCCCCTGTAAGGAGAATTTTTACAGTAGCTATAAAAGCAAGCCTCGTGTGCACACACAGCTAGATTCTGTGTTGGCCAAATACACCCGGGACTCCCACGGTTTGTGTTGCCAGCCCTGGCTTCAGTTCTGGCAGCTTCTATCTTAGAGACCCAGTGAAAACACTTATGAGAGAAGGAGGCACCACCAAGGCATTGTGTGGCCGGGGGCAAGGATGACTCTCAGAAGGGTCTCCCCGTTACCAGGAGCTACAGGCAGCGGGCAGTCCTCCCTGTCAATGGACTCCTGGCAGGTGATAATTACTATGCAGCTCCAGCTTTTGGTTCCCTGGAACCAAACAATGGTGTAGGATCATGCCTTGCAGACATGGAAAGGAATGCCTGTACTTGTAAATGCTATGCTTTAGGGATGTGAGCTCTGTTAGGATTCTGTTCTAGCCCCTAAAGCCATACCTTGCTGATGGCAATTGGCCTGGCCCTGCCCTGAGTTCCATTTAACAAGTATTCCCACTGCTGACCCTCTCTTTTGTCCTTCCTTTCTTTCCACTCTGCTAGAGGACCTGCCCCCTCTCCCTCCCCTCCTCTCTCCATATATATACATATGTGTATATATATATAATTTATTTTATTTATAAAAATACAAAATAATAAAGTCTTTCTATGTAGACCCAGTCTAAGTGTCTCCTGCCATGTTGCCGCTGCATGCACAAATAGGGCATGAGGTCACTCTCCATCCATCCCCATCCCGAGGGATTCCATTACCATCCACATTTCATTTCAGGACTTGTTTTCTGAGGCTCCAACCCTCTGTTTTCTGGGTTGCTGCACCCTCTCTCCTCGGGACTCTCAGTCCTTCTGGACAATGCCCTTCCTAACCCCTGTCCATTTCCAATGACGAGTGGGCATGACAGCTTGGTCATTCCATAGGCCTACTCGTTTCTCCATGGTACTCCAGAAAGATTAAAGAGTTTTGGGCCAGACAAGGCCTCACATGGATACATCACCTCACCTATCTCACATTAAGCCCGACCCACCGGCTCACCACAGTCCTAGAACAGCCACCTGGAGCTCTGCGATTAATCGCACAGTGTTTTTGCAGCAGAGGCTCTGTACTTACTTTCCCCAGAGATAACCATTCCTGCTGCTGCTGCGTTACTGGCACTGTGACGACCTGCTGCAGGGACCTTGTGTTTTTTTGTGCTGAGGGACCCAGAGCTCCTAGCCGAGTCACCACCGGGGTCCCCTGCTTTTGCCTGCCTTTTCCACGCTTTGCCTGCCTTTTCCACGCTGAGAAAGCCAGAGTTTAGCGGTGTGCAGAGTGACTGATTATGTTTGTTTACCTTGCAAAAAAAGTCCTACAACAACAAAACCCAGAGGTCACATGATCAACGCCATCTTTATGCTTGGCGAAGGTCACGTGATCAGACTGGCTTCGCAGATCGGACCCAATGCTCTGCTGTGGTCAGTTGAGATCTTTAAATTATCCTAGCCTGATTTTTGTTTCAGGAAGTGTTCGTTCAGTTAGCAGACCTACCAAAGCTACTTCTGCAGCCTACTCCAAACAGCGAGGTCAGACTATTGCGTAAATTCCCTCTGATTATTGAAAGATCAGAAAAGCACCTGCAGTTTTGATTCGAGACAAGCCTTAGGTCTACACAGGAACAAAGGTCAAACAGGAGAGGTAGCTTAGGGACTGATAACAGTTAATTATCCAGGGAATGTCTCAGGACCGGAGATAGCCTGGAAAGACACAACCCAGGAGGTAGTCAAAGAAAGGGCTTGGCAAATAGCTGACCAAGATAACAGAGGAAGTCTAAAAATTCCTCCAAAGACAATTGTATCCCTACTAAAAGACCCCAATTGATGTATAACCTTGTGGGTTTTGCCCTTAAAAATCCAGCTCCCAAAGGGGCGGCATCTCCTCTGGCCACTTCACACCTGTGTGTCAGAGCAAGGTCCTTGTCTTGTGACTCGTAATTTTCAATAAACCTTGCTTTTGCATTTCAGAGAGTTCATGTCTCTGGTGATCTTTTAGTGGTCCTTACAACCAGGGCACAACAATTATGACTTAAAAACGACCTGTTTCAGCTTGAATAAGCTATAGAAAAGAGTATGCCATCCCTTGTCACCGAGACAAGTTGAAAAACCCAGATCCATAGGTTGCTATGACACACCAAATATAAATCTGTTTCAGCTGTTTTTCAGATCTTTGCTCTTCCAAGGGACATATGCCTGAGGATCTCCAAGATGACAGCTAGCTGGATGCCTTTTTCCTCACATCTGCCATGCTCTTATCCCCCTACTCCATCCCAAATTCGCAAAAAAAAAAAAAAAAAAGCAGCATAAAGAACAAATAATTTTATGTCCTCATTCCTTCCCATTTGCCATCAATAATTTACTTTGTTTTATAAAAATCAAAAGTGAGGAATTATGTTATATTTTGATATGATATCGCATTTACCTGGTGTGGCTGGTGTATGGCAATGGGTGGAGAGAGGCCCTATGCCCCATGTAGGCTCAGTGAAAGGCAAAGGCACTGGTGGAGTCACCTAGACTGGGTCTACATGGAAAGACTATTATTATGAAGAGAGGAGGAGAGGAGAGAGAGAGAGAGAGAGAGAGAGAGAGAGAGAGAGAGAGAGAGAGAGG